>ML815600.1:111543-129876 GCA_009831015.1 Picea engelmannii
AAAGGAACATTTGGAGAATGTGCCAATGTCACCTCACGCAATGTTCGACCCACTGATAAGCCTCTTGTAATTTGTTCGATATGAAAACATCGTTCCAGGTTGTAATGAATTCGATTAAGTTTCTCTTCGTTTGGCAATCGTTCGATACTAGGAAAATATCCCATCACTGGTGCGCGGTCCACACAATATTTGATGCAGACTGTAATCTGTGTAGCATATGTAAGCATGGACATCGTTTCTATTTCTACCGCGGGCGGGCGCAAGCCATGATACGATTTTGATCCAGATGCCTTCTTCTTATTCAAAATATACCCACAATGGCTAGGTTAACACGCTTCACCACAAAATTTTGGCGGATAATTGCCTTCAATGTTCTACAACGGAATAATCTTCTTGAAACCTATGTTTTTCTTTTTATTTATTTTCTTTTTCTCTTTGTTGAAATTTGTCTTTATGTTGAAATTTTAAAAAAATGAGAGGATTGAATGGAACCAAAAATCCAACCCAAAAACTTCAATAAAAAAAAGAGAAAAGGGCAGTGCTCAACAAAGTGTTGGAGCTGTCAACAAATGTGCTGGAAAGAGAAGGATAATGTGCATAAGTAAGAGAAAAAACAACCAAAACATGAAAAGAGAGACAAGATGTGTGTGCACATAGACTACAATTATTAAATTACAAAATGATGCTCGTAAGCTAAAGAATGATCTCTTGGCTTAACAAAGTCACTCTAGGTATATTTTACAAATGAGTTTGAATTTTGTATTTATACACGACTCAAGTAGGATGTCCTCCCAAGAAGGGTTATAGGCCCACATAAGTGAGATGCACTTGTCAAGAGGGTTATTGACCCTGTTACCCCCCGCCTAGGGGTAACTAAGGAGATGATGTCTCGAGACCCGTAGGTAGCAAACATGGATTGTCGAGAGCCAGATGACCAGCAAAGCCCACATTGGACAGACAAAGCCCCTCCTCTCCACCACACATCACCATTCATCATCAATAGCATAGCAACATCTGCCACACCAGTCTGGCCCAGAAAGGACAACAAGTCTAGCTTCATGAGGTAACAAGTCCAATCTCATGGTAAGTGTCACTTTAGTAATTAAAGCATTTGAGCATGTTGCAAAGGGTCATTTCTTGATTATGAAACATTTGCTTGAAAATTATATCTTTTTCCTTATTTCACCTTGGTGGTTGACATGGTATCCTACTAAGTTGGTCACCCTCAGGAAAAGGGTTGCTACTAGAGGGTCTCCTTGAAGGGTCATCGTACCATTCCCACTCATACTTACTACGTCCCACACTTATTCCCCTTTGTTTCCTCATCTTTTGGGTTTTGGTGTTTATTGACCCCAAGAAGGGCTTGTACCTCATTCCATGGGAAGAAGGGGATGAAGGCCCAAAGGTGTTGCAACTAGCACTGTAAAAGTCAAAAGCCATAATTTTTCCTTCTAGATGCTCGCCCTAAGGTCCTCAGAGCCATGAAATGCTTCTCCATAAAAATGAAGGACCTTTAAAAAGAAAATAAATAAATGTGTCGTGCTTGATGGGGGAATGCATTGCGATGTCCTTTAATTTCCAGTGCATATGGCACTCAATGTGTTCTAACTTCAAGTGGCATTGCAGTGCTCTTTTTCTTTCCATTACATATAGCACTCAATGTTCGGACCATCAAAAATAAAAGGCAAATAAAAGGCTTGGAAAAATGTTGCATTAAAAACGAAGGGATGCAGTGCCATTAAAAACGAAGGGATGTAGTGCACCCTCTACAAATGTACCCATAAATGAGACAATATGAGCCCTTGATATGTCAAGAACCCCATACCCAAGAGTACTTCCCCCCAATCCACCTCATATTCATTGCATGGTCTAGAGAGGGTCTTCTTGGGAAACATTCATTGACTTGGAGATTGGCCTACCCAATAGGGCACCCTGACACCCCTCCCATACCTAAATTTGGCAAAGTTTATAAAGTCTTTGAGCATTTGTTTAATTTGAAAAGGGGGAACTTAATGCACTTGTTTGGGTGGTTCTTTTTGTTGATGTTTTTTGTAGCAGCAAGAGGTATTCACCTCTGGGACAACTTTTCTTAGAGATGAAGATGTCAAGAAGTCAAAGGAAACCATTAGAAGATCCCAGAAGAGAAGTCGGCCCCACAGAATAATAATAAAGAATAAATATCATGCTTCAGAAGTAAAATCGGCCCCACAAGAAAAAGACAAAGTGAAAATATAATTTCCAAAAGACAAGTCAGCCATACTTGAAGAGACACCTATTCAGAAAAGACACCTGCCTAGACCAGTATAAATAAAGGTGACACCTTCCTCATTTGTCACACACATTTCACTCTACAATCCTAGTGCAAGTTTAATGGAGAGTCGCAGTTGCAGCAGCCCAACAAAGAAGGAAGGAAGAAGGGTGCGGGTTGGCTAGGGTTTCCTCATAACCATCGCTGGGGTTTATCTATGTTGTCTTAGTGGTGTACTGGTGGAGGCCAAATAGTCTAGTGCTCTGGCTAGGGTTTGCTACATCTATATTATTGGGTTATTTCTTATGAAGATAAGTACATATTGTTGGGATTCTTCTCTGTTGGTTTGCTCTAGTGGATAGAGCTTGCTCATGGTTATATTGTATTGGCAAGGATATTCTCGCTAAAGAAAAGTTTGTTGGGTTTTCTCCCCTTGTGAAGAAGGGTTTCCCAGGATAAATCTTTGTGTCTTCTTGTGTTTGTTTATACTTTCATTATATGATTATTGAATGTTAAAAGAAGATTAAGTTGTTATGGTAAATCTAGTGCTAACTAATTTTATAAAAATCCAACATGGTTTAAGAGATAGCTACCTTCAGAATAGTCTAATCACTAGAAGGAAGATCGTGAGATTTATCACAGTGTTGCAATTTTCCACTGCTCAAGACCTAAACCCTGTCAAGATCATTGAGAAACCTATTGGAGGACACAGAGATCAATGTTTCCATAGATCAACTCACTCTAGCCTAGCGCACCTCCTGGTGGTCTCATATTACAACTTGGTAAAAGTTGAAATTTCTCGTTGCAGTTGCAGTTGCCAGTTGCAGTTGCAGTTGTCAACTAAAGTTGCAGTTACAATTGTAGTTTCCAGTTGCCAATTGCGCAAACCTTGAGATTAGAAGACAAGTCAGATGGTGCTACGAACCTCTAAGTATGCACTTGTATATGTTTTTCAAATTTTATTATCTAGAAAAACATGAATGTGTTTGCAAGGGATGTACAAGGGACCTTGGTCCAAACAACAATATGTAGATCCAAAGGGATCTCATATTCAGTGCATTCAAAAAAACAGTGCATCCTCCCTAAAAGGATAAGACTCTAGGTTTGAGTGTTTAAACTGATATGCCTCTAACTGTGTAGATTTTATGGCATTATTGTGATCTTATGGACATCTAGTTGCATCTTGATCTATTGAAGTTATGATATTTATGCTAACCACTTAATACTAGAGATGCACTTGTTTGGAAGCCAAGTTGATCTCTCCTCTAGGAGATATTCTTGTTTTGTTGTTTGTCCCAAGCAGGTTGTCTTGTAAATTCCATGAAGATTACCATGGAGGCAGGTCACCGGTGATAGCTCTAAGAGGGAGCTATAGTGATGGTTGCAGAAGGCAACATATTAGATAGTCTATAGTTTGAGACATGAAGCAGTCTAATTGGACAAGAAGTTGTGTACATGACAGTATTCATTCATGTACTGAAGGAGAAGAGCATGCAGTTATCGTTGATTTTTCAATAAGCTAGGTTAAGCATGAAGTTCATTCCATTTTAGCATTTGTCTTAACCATAAACAATAATGTTGCAACAACCAAGATCACAAGAAGAAACACCATGCACAAGAACACAAGAAGTATCCTAGGAAACCCTTCTCAACAAGGGAAGAAAACCCAACCAAATTATTTGCTATATTCTTCAAGAGAAAGACCTTCACCACCAATAAGACCTAGCACACAAGAGGGTGCTCAAACCCTAGAAGACTAGCACCCAAGAGAGGTGTGCACTTTCCCCAAGAAGGTGTACTTGCTGAAATTTCCAAACTCATATGAAAGATATGATTCCACAATGGGGAATCTACCTTTACTTATATTAGACTTGACCTATCAACAGAAGTGTCTATTGGCACAACATGGCCGACCTCTCTAAGTCACATTATAATTAATATTAACCAGATTAATTATCTTTTACATTTATTATTGATCATATTAAGGTGGGGCCGACCTGTACCCTTTACATTACAATTAGGGTTATAGGAAGGTCTGACTCTTGAAAAATATAGCAAGGGATCTTATACACCCACTAGTGCTCATCCACTGGGGGCACATCCATAGGGATGTCCATATCTCTGGTTCACTGCATTACACAGAAGAACCACTTCTTCACTAGTGCTCAGCGACTAGGATCATGTTCACCTATGCTTGTCCACAAGCACGTCCACTCAACAGATATTATTTCCCACTGCATTACATAGGAGAGTCATCTGAAGTTTCTTGTCAACTCTTGTGCTCAGAGGAGGCTAATACATCATCTTCATTTTTGTTCTCATGACGATGCACCCAACAGTTTGGGATTTCACATGTTCACCTTGTGCTCAGCCACAGACACGTCCAACTCTGCAGATCTCCTTTCTCATTGCGTTACACAGGAGAATCATCTGGAGTTCTTCTCAACTCTTTGTAAGGAGGAGGCCATCTCTACGTTCATGCTCTGTCTCAGATAGGAACCACACACCCCTCTCAGGGGCTTTCTCTCAGGTTTGTAAGATGGAGAATGTCTCACGTAGTTGCAATCAACACTCCCTCTCAGCTAGGGAGGCATTTTCCACCAGGCCAAGTCTCTCACGGAAATACTCAAACTTTGTCTTGGCAAGTGGTTTGGTGAAGATATCTACGATCTGTTCATGAGTAGGAAGATATTGCACATGTATTGTCTTCCTCTGCACCATGTCTCTAATATAGTGATACTTTATTTCAATTTGTTTCGATCTGTCATGAAACATCGGGTTCTGAGAGAGCTTTACACAGCTCTGGTATCACAATGAATAGTAGTAGGATCCATCTCATGATCGAACAAGTCAGTCAGAATTTTGTGAAGCCACACTGCTTCACGAACTACTACACTTAATGCAATGTACACTGCCTTTGCGGTGCTTAATGCCACAGAGCTTTGTTTTCTGCTACACCAAGAAACCAAGGCAGAACCTAAAGTGAAGCAACAACCGGAGGTGTTTTTTCTGTCTACCGCGCTTCCTGCCCAATATGCATCGGCATATCCTTGCAAGCTCAAGTCCACACTGGAGGCATATCTCAGGCCATAACCAATTGTGTCTCGTAAGTATCTCAATACATGTTTTGCAGCTATCCAGTGTGTATGTCTTGGTTGGCTCATAAACTGGTTAAGCACATTTACTGCATAGAAAATGTCCAGTCTAGTGTTAACCAGATACATCAGATATCCAATCAATTGTCGGTATAAGTGTGGATCTACAGTATCACTCATTTTCTTCAAATCCATTACCATTGGAGTGGGCATGGATTTGCATTCTGTCGTGCCGAACTTTTTCAGTATCTCCATAGTATATTTTCCTTGACTCAGGAAAATCTCATATGTTCTATGCCATACTTCTAGTCCCAAGAAGTAGTGCATCAAGCCCAAATCCTTCATTTCAAATTTAGTAGTCAATGTTTGTTTGCATTCAACAATGAGTTTCTCTGAATCGGTGAGAAAAAGGTCATCCACATATAGGACTAAAATCAAACACGCATTGCCATCAATGTGATAATATAAGTTTGGATCAACAACACTTTTGTTGAAGCCCAAACTCATCAGAAATCCATCCATTTTCTCGTACCAAGCACGTGGTGCTTGCTTTAAGCCATATAGGGATTTCTTCAACCTGCATACATGAGATCTTTCGTTGTGTACAACGAATCCTTCTGGTTTCTCAATATAAACTTCTTCCTCAATTTCACCATTGAGAAAGGGTGTCTTTACATCCATCTGATGTATCTTCCAACCCATGGAAGCAACTATTGCAATGATAGATCGGATGGAGGTGTATCGGGCTACTGGTGCAAAAGTCTTGTCATAGTCAACTCCCTCTATTTGTGAAAACTCTCTGGCCACAAATCTTGCTTTGTATTTTTCAATGCTTCCATCAGCAACATGCTTGATTTTATAAATCCATTTGGAAGTCACTACAGACTTTCCCTCTGGTCTTGAAACAACATCCCATACATCAGTTTTTAATATAGATTGGTATTCTTCAGTCATGGCATCTTGCCATACTTGTTCACCCGAAGCTTCTCCATGACAAGCTGGCTTTGAGTCAATAATGTGGGTCATGGATGAAAGGTAGCTTGAGAATCTCTTTGGTCCTTTGCTCTTTATGGTTGTTCCTTGTGGGGCTTTATGCCCTTCTTTTTCTTGTAGAGTTTGTCGGGCCCAAGCACGTCTTTTATGTCCAACTGTAATATCTCTAGGTATGTTGCTTGGAGCAACTGAATCGGCTGGAACAACTGGATCAACTGGATCTATTGGATCATTTGGAATAATATTTGTCTCCCTCTGAATTGTTGAAGGAGTAGAAGGTATTGTCTCACTATCAATTTCCATCTGAGCTTCAAATTCTTGAAATTTTGCAAGGACTCCATCCTTGTTCTTTAGAAAGTAAATCCAAGTTTTTCTGGAGTAATCATCTATGAAGAGTACATAGTATAAGTACCCATTTAGAGATGCAACAGTCATTGGCCCACATACGTCTGAATGTATCAAGTCCAAGATTTCCTTAGATCTATTTGTTAAAAATAATTAAAAAGTACCTAGGCAAGTGTTTCTCATCACCTAGGCACATAAGGGGTGAAAAAGTGCCTAATGTGGACCCTAGTCATTTAATTTGTGAGATACAAATTAAAAGGTGACTTTATGACTTAAGTGAGGGGGTGAGTGAATAGACACTCAATATCATCCACTCATCTAATCCAATCTCAACCGTTGGATTAAGAGACTCTTCACCTACCACCATGAGGTCAACTAGGGTAGGAGGGCGCACCCTTTCTAGGGTTGATTGTTCATTATTGAGAGAGCAAGAGAGAAGAGAAAAGGGTGAGCTGAAGAAAGAGGCCATTATCTGAACTAAGGAACGCATTACAAGACAGCAAAGAGGCAAACTTTGGCATGCATTTCGAGGAGAGAGTACAGCCATTAATTGTGGGTCGAAATGTATGGATTTGGAGGGACGTACATCTTCAAAGTTGTTGGTTGTGGAGCCTGATTATCTTCCTGATTCAAAGTTCTTTTACTTTCAGCCGTGTTTATACCCCATGAAGTTTTTTACACCCCAGAAGTATGTACACTCTTCCACGCGGGGCAATGCAGAGGGGGGGCACCCCCTCTGCGGGGTCTGGGGGGGCTATCCCCCCGGCTGGGGGGTCTGGGGACAAGCGGGGGTTTGGGGGCAGTGTCCCCCAATGGGGGTTCGGGGGTGAAGCCCCCGAAGAAAAATTTGCCTTGTAAATGTATATTGTAATTTCATTGTAAATCTGGACCGTTCATTATAAGGTCGCAGATCTAACGATAGAGATTCTGTTAGGGTTTTTTTCTTTAGAAGGCAACCCTCTTTTATGAGGGAAATGTATTGTGGCTATGGTGGATGGTGAGTATTGTATTCTGAGAGAGGAGACTATGAGAGAAAGAAGAGGAAGTTACAGCGGGTTTTGTTGTAGGTTGTATCCCTTCATTTGTTGGATAATAATAAAGGAAGGACATGGCAATTTCTCTGGTGGACGTAGCCCACACTGGGTGAACCACGTAAATCTGTGTCTCTCTTGTATTATGTATCTTCTGTGTTTTGTTTCTGCATTTGTTTTATTTTATTGCTCCGTAGGCATGCTTTTTTAACAACTGGTATCAGAGCGAAAGGTAACTCGCAAGAAAAGAGGGTACCTGGTTTGAGTGGGAGCAATGTCGGAAGATGGAAAGTTTAGGGTCAAGAAATTTAATGGCCAAAACTACCAGTTATGGAAGATGCAGATGGAAGACTACTTATATCAGAAGGATCTATTCCTACCATTGGGCGGAATAGCAAAGAAGTTGTTGGCTACGAAGGACGAAGAATGGGAGATTCTTGACAGAAAGGTAGGAATGATACGGCTAAGCCTGACAGCATCGATGGCTTTCAATATTTCCAAAGAAAAGACAACGAAGGGTTTGATGGACGCATTGGCCAAATTGTATGAAAAACCCTCGACGTCCAACAAGGTATTTCTAATGAAGAGATTATTTAATATGAAGATGTCGGAAGGTGGGTCTGTTGCAGATCATTTAAATGAATTTAATACGGTTACTAATCAACTAAGTTCTGTAAAAGTGGACTTTGATGATGAGGTTAGGGATCTTCTAATCTTGTGCTCATTGCCAGAAAGATGGAATGGCTTGGTCATGGCTGTAAGTAGCTCTGTCTCTGGTTCAAATACTTTAAAATTTGATGATGTTGTTGGTGTTATCCTTAGTGAGGAAATGCGGCGGAAAAACACAGGTGAGACATCAGGAAATGCGTTGAACATGGAGAACAGGGGAACACAAAAGGATAGAGGAAAGGGTTTCGGGAACCGTGGGAATTCTAAGAAGGACAGATCCAAATCCAGACTTGGAAAGATAGAGTGTTGGAATTGTGGAAAGAAAGGACATCTGAAGAAAGATTGCAGAGCTCCAAAGAAACAAAGAGATGGACAGCAGAAGAGAAATCAAGAAGCAAATGTAGCAGGTGATGTGTTACAAGATGCTTTGATTCTTTCCGTAGATAATATTTCTAAGTCTTGGGTAGTAGATTCAGGGGCTTCATTTCATGCCACACCCCATAGGAAACATTTTCTAGATTATATTCAAAGTGATTTTGAACAGGTTCATTTGGGTGACGATGCACCATGCAAAATTGTTGGAATGGGAAAGGTAAAAATAAAGCAACGCAATGGAAACCAATGGTTGTTGAAAGAGGTAAAACATGTTCCAAATTTAAGGAAAAATCGAATTTCAACAGGGCAGTTGGCAAGTGAAGGTTGTGTATCCATATTTACAGATAAGACGTGGAAGGTCATCAAATGATCATTGGTGATAGCAAAAGGAGAGAAAGTAGGTACATTGTATTTATGTACTGGTAATATTGACTATTCTATCTCTTTAGCTTCTACAGGAGTGGATACAGCATTGTGGCATCATAGGCTTGGAAACATGAGTGAGAAGGGGATGCAGATACTTCACAAAAGAAATTTGTTGCCAGATCTTAAACAAATTGATTTGGACTTCTGTGAGCATTGTGTTTATGGAAAACAGAAGAGAGATAGATTTCTCAGAGTCGGAAAAGAAAAGAAGAGTGAAAGGTTAGAGCTTGTGCATACAGATGTATGGGGACCAGCTCAGGTATCATCTCTTGGTGGCTCTCATTATTATATTACTTTTATTGATGATGCAACTAGAAAAACTTGGGTTTATTGCATTCGACAAAAATCTGATGTTTTTGATACTTTTAAGAAATGGAAAGCTTTGGTTAAGAATGAGACAGGAAAAAGGTTGAAGTGTCTCAGATCAGATAATGGAGGTGAATATTGCAGCTAGGAGTTTGATGATTATTGTTCATACCATGGGATTCGTAGAGAGAAGATGGTTCTAAGAACACCACAAGAAAATGGTTTGTCAGAAAGGATGAACAGGACAATCATGGAGCGTGTAAGGAGTATGAGATTGCATGTTGGTTTGCCCTTACAGTTTTGGGAAGATGTTGTAGATATTGTTGTTTACTTAATAAACAGAGGACCTTCAAGCTCTTTGGATGGTAGAATTCCAAAGGAGGAATGAACAGGAAAAAAGGTAAACTATTCTTTTTTGAAAACTTTCGGTTGTGAAGCATTTGTCTATATTGATAAAGAAAATAGAACAAAGCTTGAGTCTAAATCCAAGAAGTGTACATTTATTGGATATGGTGTTAATGATTTTGGTTATCGCTTATGGGATTATGAAAATAAAAAAATCATTAGGAGTAGAGATGGCATATTCAATGAGAAGGTCATGTACAAAGATCAGTTGCAGGGAAAGAAACAGGAAGAAGAAAAACAAAAATACATGGTGCTTGATGAGATCACTAAAAAAGAAATTCCAAAGGAACCTGAAAATCAAAATGTACAACAACAGGAGCAGCAGGTACCTCAAACACCTGCAAGTGTTGTTAGAAGATCTACCAGGTTAAGTATACCCCCTGAACGATACTCTGCTTCATTGTATTATTTATTGTTGACTAATTCTGGTGAACCAGAATGTTATGAAGAGGCAATGCAGATAGACACCAAAAAGAAGTGGAAGCAAGGAATGAAAAAAGAAATGGATTCCTTGGTAAATAACCAAACTTGGGACTTGGTTTAGTTGCCTGCGGGAAAAAGAGCATTGTAGAATAAATGGGTTTACAAGTTGAAGGAAGAAGATGGAGGAGAAAAGCGGTACAAAGCTAGACTTGTTGTAAAGGGGTTTGCACAAAAGAAATGTATAGATTTTGATGAAATATTTTCTCCTGTTGTTAAAATGACTTCAATTATGACTATTTTAAGTCTTGTGGCAGTAGAAGATTTTCATCTTGAACAGTTAGATGTAAAAACAGTTTTTCTCCATGGGGATTTGGAGGAAGAGATTTATATGCAGCAGCCACAGGGGTATGAAGTCAAAGGGAAGGAGAATTTGGTATGCAAGTTGAAGAAGAGCTTATATGGCCTAAAGCAAGCTCCAAGGCAGTGGTATCTGAAGTTTTACAAGTTTATGACAGAACAAGGTTATAGTAGATGTCATTCTAATCACTGTGTTTATTTTAAAAGGCTAGAAAATGGAAACTATATTATTTTGCTATTGTATGTAGATGACATGCTTGTTGCAGGGTCTAATATGTAGGATATAAATATGCTCAAGAAGAAATTAGCCAATTCATTTGCGATGAGGGATTTGGGTGCTGCAAAGAAAATCTTTGGCATGAGAATAACAAGAGACAGGAAAAATCGAAAATTGACATTGTCTCAGGGTGAATACACAGAGAAGGTGTTGGAGAGGTTTAGAATGCAGAATGCAAAACCAGTTAGTACACCTTTGGCCATCCATTTCAAATTAACTAAGGAAATGTGTCCCGTGACATGGGAGGAGATAGAATACATGTCCAAGGTCCCTTATTCATCAACAGTTGGCAGTTTAATGTATGTAATGGTTTGCACAAGACCAGATATTGCACATGCAGTGAGAGTTGTGAGCAGGTATATGAACAATCCAAGTAAAGAACATTGGGAGGCAGTAAAGTGGATTCTCAGGTATTTGAGAAGTACTACTACTCGTGCATTATGTTTTGGAGGTTCAGACATTTTTTTACAGGGATATGTTGATTCAGATATGGCAGGTGATAAAGACAGCAGGAAGAGCACCACAGGGTATGTTTTTACTATAGGTGGAACAGCAGTAAGTTGGATTTCAAAACTGCAAAAGGTTGTTGCACTTTCAACAACAGAGGCAGAGTATGGTGTTGCTACAGAGGCTAGTAAAGAGATGATTTGGTTACAGAGGTTTATGGAGGAATTGGGAAAGAAGCAAGAGAATAACAGGTTGTATTGTGACAGTGAGAGTGTCATTCATCTTGCAAAGAACTCATCCTTCCATTCGAAGACTAAGCATATACAGTTGAGATACCACTTCAAAAGATCCGCCTTGGAAGATGGACATTTGAAGTTGAAAAAGATACACACTAGCCAGAATCCGGCAGACATGTTAACAAAGGGAGTAACCAGGGAGAAACTGAGTTCCTGCTCAGTTTCAGTTGGTCTTCAAGAATGAAGATGAAGATGAGAAATTTGCCAGGTCCAAGAAGGTTCAAAGTCCATCATATACAGCAGCGGTGGAGTTGTTGAGATCAGTGTCCAAGTGGGAGATTGTTGGTTGTGGAGCCTGATTATCTTCCTGATTCAGAGGTCTTTTACTTTCAGTCGTATTTATACCCCATGAAGTTTTTTACACCCCAGAAGTATGTACACTCTTCCACGCAGGGGAGTGCAGAAGGGGGGGTTCCCCCTCTGCGGGGTCTGGGGGGGCTAGCCCCCCGGTTGGGGGGTCTGGGGGCAAGCGGGCCCCCAACAGGGATTCGAGGGCGAAACCCCCAAAGGAAAAATTGTCTTGTAAATGTATATTGTAATTTCATTGTAAATCTGGACCGTTCATTATAAGGTCGTAGATCTAATGATAAAGATTATGTTAGGGTTTTTTGCCCTAGAAGGCAACCCTCTTTTATGAGGGAAATGTATTGCGGCTATGGTGGATGGCGAATATTGTATTCTGAGAGAGGAGACTGTGAGAGAAAGAAGAGGAAGTTACAACGGGTTTTGTTGTAGGTTGTATCCCTTCATTTACTGGATAATAATAAAGGAAGGACCTGACAATTTCTCTGGTGGACGTAGCCCAAATTGGCTGAACCACGTAAATCTGTGTCTCTCTTGTATTGTGTATCTTCTGTGTTTTGTTTCTGCATTTGTTTTATTTTATTGCTCCGCGGTCCTGTTTTTCTAACAAAAGTTGGCATAGAAATCGAGGCAAGGTACAACATTAAATGAGGGTCATACTGTATGGATTTTGAGGAGGTCGTACTATCATTAACTGCACAGAAATCGAGGAACAACGTACAGTAAGGGAGACAGGCCGTACTGTACGAATTTTTATCAATCTGTACTATTGTTTTTGCTGCACAGTTTTTGAGGTATTTTGTTGTGTAAATTTTCTGAGTTTTGGCATAGTTCCAAAGGCGGTCGTACAGGCATTTATTGTCGATAAAATTGTTGCTGATGTTTGGCACAATTTTCGAGGTGTCCGTACAGTCAAAGAGGGTTCAGAAATCGAGGAGCTGACCTGTGCATTACTACAGAAAATTCTGTTGTGAATTTCGAGGAGTTTGGCTTAGCATTTTTTAAGACAAAGCTTGGCATGATTTTCGAGATAACTCTGTATTAAATTTCTAAAATTATTGACTATTGTAAAAGACATTTCCTCTGACCTCAGAAATAATAAAACTCCCTCTCACTGGTTTTCCCCTTGTGGGTTTTTCCAGGGTCACTGTTAGACCAAAAATCATTGTGTTAATTTTCTGAGTTTTATGTGTTGTTGATATACTTTTATTTATGCATTAAGCGATGTTCAAAATCCTCATGTTTCAATTCTGAAAATTTATTTTATGCTGAGTTTAATTGGCTGTCATAAAACTGGGTTTGGGCATTAAACATTAGCTGAAAAATCAGCGAGACTTGAAACCGGGTGGGGTCTGAATTTTTACATGGTATCAGAGTTGAGTTAAAGAGAAGGAGAAATATTTCAGCAAGTCAGAAAATTGGGACAACACTCACTTCACCGGATAGAACTTTGAATTTTTCATTTTTAGCAGAAAGGGGTCAATGGCTACAGGTTTGAGGGTGGAGGACATAATTGATGGGGCAGCAAACTTTGGTACTTGGAAAGAGAGGATGATCTTATTGTTGCAAGAAAATGAGTTGTGGGACATTGTTGATAATTCCGCAACACATCATGTGATTGTAGCTACTGGTGCTACTCTTCTTGCAGCATACGCTAAGAAGTGTATCAAGGCTAAGAGGATTATTCTTGATGCCATCAAGGACCATTTAATTCCTCCCTTGATGCGGAAGACAAATGCCTATGAGATGTGGGAGTCTTTGACGAAATTGTACCAAAGTAAAAATGAAAACCGGAAGATGGTTTTGAGGGAAAAATTGAAGAGCATTAAAATGACCAAAGCTGAAAATGTGGTCACATATCTTACCAGGTTGACACAAGTGAGAGATGAGTTTGGAGCTATGGGGGAGGCCATAGTTGACAGTGAGCTTGTGAGGGCAGCATTGAATGGAGTTTCCAAACAATGGGTTGTTTTTGTTGAGGGCATTGTGGCTAGGGAAAAGCTTCCCAATGGGCAACATCTTTGGGATGACTTTGTTCGGAAACCCAGAGAGGTTATGTACATGGCAATTCATCTACAGGTCATGATGAGAAGAATGTGGCTCTTGCTTCCAACAACAAGAAGAAATTCAAAAAGGGTCCTAAAGGAGGAAACAAACCAAAGGGTGAAGGGAAGAAGGACATGAGCAAAGTCAAGTGCTTTGCATGCCACAAGTTTGGGCACTATGCAGGTCAGTGTCTGAACAAGAAGAAGAAACAAACAACAACTTCAGCATTGGTGGAGGATTTCTCTGCCAAGTTTGATAAGGATTTTTCCTTAGTTGTGTGTCTTTCCTCGAGGACCACTCATTCAGATATGTGGTATATTGACAGTGGTGCCTCCCTCCATATGACAGGTGTTCATGAGCACTTGACAGATCTTACTCATATTGGTGATGTTGAGGTAGTGCTTGGAGATGACCGGGTGGTCAAGGCAGTTGGTTGTGGGACTGTATCATTTCAGAGGGAGTCTTTGCCTCCAATGTTGTTGAGAGAGGTCCTATACATTATGGGCTTGAAGAAGAACTTAGTTTGAGTTTTTGCTATTGAGGAGAGGGGCTATGAGGTGTTGTTCCATGATGGGCAGGTGTTCCTTTTCCCCAAGGGGTCCAGTATCGCTTCGGCCAAAGTGATTGGGACTCGACATGAGAAGTTGTACAAGCTTATGTTTCAGGTAGGGAGAGCATTATTCCATTCTACCAGCAGCAGTGACCTATGTGAGCTATGGCACGGGAGGATGGCACATTTGCACCATGGGGCTTTGAGGGTACTAAGGGAGATTGTGACTGAAATTCCATATTTCAGTACAGAGCACCAGGAGTTGTGCAAGGGGTGTGTTTTGGGAAAGTACACCAAGACTATTTTTCCTAGCAGTGACAATAGAGCAGCAAGTATCCTTGATCTTATTCGTTCAGATGTGTGTGGCCCGATGTCTTCGGCATCATTGACTGGTTGTTTATACTATGTTATATTCATTGATGACTTCTCACGAAAGTCTTGGATTTTCTTCATGAAGACCAAAGGACAGGACTTCAGTCGGTTCCAAGAGTTCAAAGCTCTTGTGGAGAACCAGACTAGGAAGAAAATCAGAGTTCTGAGGACAGACAATGGGGGTGAGTATACCTCCAAGGAGTTCATGTACTTTTGTGCAGGAGAGGGCATCAGGAGAGAGTTGAGTGTTCCTTACAACCCACAGCAGAATGGGATTGCTGAGAGGAAGAACAAGGCCATAGTTGGGGTTGTGAGAGCCATGCTACATGATTAGGGGATGCCACTATTTCTTTGGGCTGAGGCATGCTACACTGCAGTCTATCTGCAGAACAGGAGTCCACACAGGGCAGTGGGGAGTATGACTCCTGAGGAGGCTTTTTTCTGGGAAGAAGCTTGAGGTGGGGCACTTTTGGATTTTTGGGTGCATCACATATTCACATGTCCTTTCTGAGAAGAGGATAAAGCTAGAGCCCATAGTAGAGAGAGGGATCTTTGTTGGGTATAGTGAGACTTCAAAGGCTTTCCCTATATACCTTTCTTCCTTGAGGAAGACAGTTTTGAGGAGGGATGTGAGATTTGAGGGGGACGGAGCCTTTAGGAAGTCACGAGGGACAGAGAGGGGTGAGCAGTCATCACCTCAGATTCAGGTGAGTCCGCAGCAGACTTCAGTGACACAGAGTTCGGGGCCACCAGTTTCGGTGATGACCGATCCACAGGTGACAGGGCCACAGATTTTAGGATCGCAGGTTATTGGTCCACAGGTTTCAAGATCGGGTACTCCAAAGTCTACTTTAGGATCACAGTCTTCAGGAGATGGGGTTGAGCAGGGAGAGTCCCCTCCACGGGACACTACTTTAGAGAGGAGGAAGCCCAAGTGGCTTCACGATACTTTGAGGGAGGCACAGGGTTCAGTGGGGAATCCCAAGTAGGTTGTGAGAGAGAGTAAACCATCAGAGAGGTTTTGCAGCTACATCACGATGGTGAGCAATATTCGGGAGTCTGAGCCTTCCACTTTTGAGGAGGCTACTGGTAGACAGGTTTGGAGAGATTCCATGATGGAAGAGTATAATTCCATCATGAAGAATGATGTTTGAGAAGTTGTTCCTATACCTGAGGGGAAGTCAGTGGTGACTTCCAGGTGGTTCTATAAACTCAAGCATGTAGCAGATGGCAGCATTGAGAAGTACAAAGCTCACTTTGTGGCTCGGGGGTTCTCACAGGTTGAGGGAGTTGATTATGATGAGACATTCGCGCCAGTTGCTAGATATACCTCGATTAGGTCAGTGATTTCCATTGCAGCAGAGATGGGTTGGAAGATCCACCAGATAGATGTGAAGACCGCATTTTTGAATGGTGTTATACAGGAGGAGGTGTATATTGAGCAGCCATTGGGATTTGAGGTGCATGGGAGAGATTCTCATGTGTGTAGACTGAAGAAGGCATTCTATGGGTTGAAACAAGCTTCCAGAGCTTGGTATTCGAGGATTGATGCCTATTTGCAGCAGTTGGGCTTTGAGAAGAGTGAGGTGGATCCCAACCTATACTTCATTGTGGTTGGAGAGGATCCTCTCATTCTCTTGCTATATGTGGATGATATTTTCATTACAGGGGCAGAGAGACTCATCACTAGTTGCAAGGAGAGCCTTGCTTCAGAGTTTGAGATGATTGATATTGGACTGATGCACTATTTTTTGGGATTGGAGGTTTGGCAGGAGCCTGGACACATCTTCCTGGGACAGGGGAAGTATGTGTGTGATATTCTGAGGAGATTTCAGATGGAGGACAGTAGGCCCATGACCACTCCTATGATTACCAACTGGAAGAAGCTTCATGCTTCTGAGTCACAGTTGGTGGATTCCACTTTATATCGTCAGTTGATCAGTTCTTTGATGTATTTGGTCAATACCAGGCCAGATATTTGTTTTGTTGTCAAAACTCTCAGTCAGTTCATGGTGGAGCCTAGGAGAGTGCACTGGGTGGCAGCAAAACATGTGCTCAGGTATCTTGGTGGTACGGTAGATTATGGTTTGGACTGTCAGAGAGGAGATGGAGTTCGTCTGGTTGGCTATACAGATTCAAATTGGGCAGGATGTGTCAGTGACCGGAAGAGTACTTCAGGGTGTTGCTTCGGATTGGGCTCAGCAGTTGTGTCTTGGTTCAGTCAGAAGCAAAAGTCAGTGGCATTGAGTTCTGCAGAGGTTAAGTATATGGTTGCCAGTCAGGCCAGTTGTGAGGCCCTTTGGCTTCGCAAGTGGTTGGTGGGATTGTTTGGTGTGCAGTTGAGGCCTACCTTGATTAACTATGATAATCAGAGTTGCATTAAACTCTCGGAGAATCCAGTATTTCATGACAGTTCTAAGCATATCGAGATTCGTTATCACTTCATCCGTGACTATGTTCAGAGAGGAGCAGTGGAGCTACAGTACATATGTACAGAAGAGCAGGTTGCAAACATACTCACCAAAGCATTGGGCAAAGACAAGTTTGTATTTTTCAGGGAAAAGCTTGGAGTGGTGAGTAACACTTTCCTCAGTAAGAGGGAGCGTTAAAAATAATGAAAAAGTACCGAGGCAAGTGTTTCTCATCACCTAGGCACCTAAGGGGTGAGAAGGTGCCTAATGTGGACCCTAATCATTTAATTTGTAAGATACAAATTAAAAGGTGACTTTATGACTTAAGTGAGGAGGTGAGTGAATAGACACTCAATCTCATCCACTCATCTAATCCAATCTCAATCGTTGGATTAAGAGACTCTTCACCTACCACCATGAGGTCGATATCTAAACCAGAGTCTTCTTTTTCTGATTCTTGGACCTGTTCATCTTCAGCTTCCGCTGTGTCCGCTGTAGAATTCTTAAAATTGCTCACCTCTCTTACTCGAACTCCTTTATCAATCTTCTCATGTGTGGATGACTCCCCCTGTCACTGTTATCTGGTCTGGTCTACCTCACCTTTTTCCGTCATTCTGCTCTGCTTCTTCTCTTTCTGTCATTCTTCTTTGCTTTTGCTCTTATGCGTTTCATCTCACTCTGCACAATTGCCAAATCTCATGCTACGCATCCTTTGTTTTTCCATTTGTTCCTAAAGGTTAACTTTCCTTGGCAAGGTCTTTCCTCTTGTTGTCTCTACAGGATGTCATATACATCAGAATGTTGTTTTCCTACTAGAACACTGTGCAATTGTAACTTGTACCTTTTAAATAGCCCTTGGATCTCCCCATTGAATCTCATCGATCTCTATTGCTGCACTTTTCATTTTTCTTCCATGATGCATTCAATCCAGGGATTTTATGTCCATATTCAATCACAG
>ML815601.1:0-10297 GCA_009831015.1 Picea engelmannii
AAAATGAAAATGTCTCCTTGGTATATATAGGAGACTAGGAGGTATAATTACAACTAATGGCCTAAAGCCGACATAAATAAAATAACATTACTAATATAATATGCCACAATTAAGGGGTAATGAGCCAATATTAGGGATTAACAATCAACTACTTCATTTGGTACAATTATAAGTGTATTTCTTGCATAATATGCCTTCTTTAATTGTTCAATTGTTAGAAGAGATTGATTCCCTTTTATATGATGAGCATGCACAACATATTTTGTCCCTTCTTTAGTTAAGTGATATTGATTTTGTTCCCTGAGGAATATTTCTTTGTGATTATATAAATAAGGGCTACGTAAGACCATTCCACATGATTCTAATGGTACAACATCACATATTACTTCATCCACAAACTTAGATGTAATTTCAAACTTTATGACACATTTATTTGTTATGGGCAATTTTTGATTTTTTCTTATCAAATTTAGTGAATAGGGTTTGTGATGCATCTTAGTTTTTAATATTAATTTCTTAACCACTTCTTCTGAAATTAAGTTATCTTGAGATCCACTATGTAACAAAGTGTCGATCTTGGTATGTTTCATCATGAACCTTCTATGAAACAGTTTACTTCTAGAATCATAACCATCACCAATTTTACCTGACAAACCAACCGATCTGATCTTAGTCTCATCACCTGAATCTGACCCCAAGTCTATTGGATGTGTTTTTTCTACAACTTGTTGCCTCCCTTTCCTCTCTTTTAACCACTTTGGTCTCTTATCTAGGTACAATTCCTAGCAATGTTCATCATCGTGCCCTTCTTTATCTCAATGTTTACAAGAGAACTTCTCTTCCTTCAATGTCGCTAAGTTTTCTTTCTTCCCATTCCTTTTCCTTCTTTATTTGAAGATGATTCCTCTGATACACCAACTCCATTTTTCTCTGCTTCAAGAGTCATCACTTGAACAAAAACTTCATCAATATTAGTAGGTCCAAACATAAATATGATATTACGAATATGTGCAGGCAAACCTCCTATATACTTCATAAGAGTTTCTTCTGTATGTAATGGTTATCTAACATCAAAGAAATCTTACGAAATCCATCTATGTATTCTTGCACCAATTTTTATTTTCTTAGTTTAATACTTTGTCATCCAATTAAATCCTTCTCCTTATAGTCCAAAGGATAGAAATGTTTTCAAAGTGCAAAAATAAAATCTTCCCATGATGGAAATACATTACCAATTTGTTGAGTACCATGTTGCAACTTACTCTTCCACCAAATGAGTGTTGTGCTAGCAAGACGAAGTGATGCAAATTTGATCTTGGTTTCCTTGTCATTGATTTGTTTCACACTGAAATATACCTCCATCTGTCTGAACCAGTTATCAAGATTCTCAACATTGAGTTCTCCATTATATATGGGAAAATTGAATTTCACATCAATTTTAAGTAATGGAATGTCAAGCTTATGTTTATGAGAATGAAAATGTTTTCTTGCAAAAGCAGGATTTGAACGTGTACTTGAAGAAGATGAAGAAGATGGAGATGAAGGAGGTGAAGGAGGGTCCTCTCCTTCTTCACTTTTGTATTTCTTTGAATATTCCCCTTGAATCGGTCTCTTTCGTTCCAATTAATCATCATACAATACTTTTACCATCTCTAACATGGAAAATAAAGTTCTTTGAAATTCTCTTTCGTTTTGAGAAAGTCCTTCTTCTGATGTCATCTTCTCACTCTGAAATTTCATCTTTCTTTATCCAATATTAGGATCTCCTTCAACAATATCTCCTTCACCATGACTTAAATTTTCCTTGGGGATCATGCATACTCAAAACAACCAAATGTCAACCTGCTCTGATACCACTTGATCTGAAATGATCTTTTCAAGACTTTGGTTAAGTATTTTGCATGAGTTGATTAACCATTTAGAACTTAAAGAGAAGAAGAAGAAGATGATTAAATGAAGAATGTTAAGCCATTATAAATCATACAGAACAAAAAATTCACATAAGGAACAACAAACCATAATGCCAAAAACTTGATAATGGAGTTCGACACAATTTGCCTACATCTCCGGGCCTTTGGTCTTCACCGCAGAGGCCTATTTCATTAATACTCAATGATTCAAAAGTAAATCAAAAGTACATCAATTGGATTAAAAAATAGTCTTTTTTTGTTCTACTTAACCTCAATAATCCAACACAACTAACAACATTGAAAAAGGTTGAGCGTAGCTCCCAGAAATGGCCTCCAAAGTTTACTTGGCTTGCTGAATTTTCCTGCATAAATTGGACAGTTCTACTCTATTCTTCATCAATTATATCCCTAAATCATTGGATAAACCTTTTGGTTATAAAATATCTGGTCCATGGATCAAATCCTAGCTAGACCTGATTTGTGGCATGAAATCTGGGTTTAAATCCCATTAAAATCGATCGAATAGGGATTATAGTTTTAAATATGGTTAAAAATAACCATATCACAATGTTTTTAACACAATTTTTCATAAAAATAGTGGGCATGCTATTTATATGGTTTAACAAAACCATATTTTACAACCCTCTCATGGCATATAGCATGAACCTTAACCCTTTTATTTAGCACCTTGGTCGGTGGGCTAGCTCTACTGACCAGGCACTATCCCCCAAGCTCCACATGGTATTAACTTAAATAACATAATTGCCACATGTTTTAACAAGAAGCACTTACACCCTATTGGTTAGTGCAGGGAGGTTAATTCATTCCTTTCCTAGTGATCAAGGGCTTGAATTCTATGGAGGTGTAAAAAATTTTGACCCAGGCCTTATTGGCCTGATCCGGGGTGGCACATGGCACCCTGTGATTGGGCCATGTGTCACAGTTCTACTGGCTTGTACCAACCCATTTAGTTGCATAATGACCTTCTAGTCATCCTGAAATGTTAGAACACCTATCATGTGTCATGCCTAGAGGAAGCGACATCACTCCCATCATGGAAATCCATACTTCCACATGTCGACATTGACGACTTCCACATCATCGTATAGACTACCATGTGTCATTATATACAGTCCAGTCACTTGCCACATTAGCACCCAAAAATCCAAAAGTTCCTGACATGTGTCATGATCTAGTGTTTCCACGTCATCCCATAGATGTCATCCACCATGTGTCATGCTGATGTACTATTGACTTTGACTTTGAATTTTTTCCTGTTTGGGAAAAACTTCAGACTGTGATAACTTTGCCATAAGGAGTCCATTTTTTAAAAAGAATATACTATTGAAATCAACACGAAGAGAACTATGTGATGGTGTTGGTTTCGTCTAAATATGAGAATTTTGAATTTTCGGCCTTTTTGGATTTGTTTGGATCAGTTGAGATGCATAGTTGGCATGCTATATGGTTGATGATGTTATTGGTATTGGTACATAGATAGAGGCACTTGTTCTTGATATTGATATATTTTTGGTACACATTTGGAACATATTCTTGGCATATGGTTGAGGCACTTCATTGATGATATCTTATGGTATATGTATATGGTGTGATGCACATGGTTGATGTACATGGTTTGATACATGATATAGTATATGGTTGATGTACATGGTTTGATACATGATATCGTATATGGTTGATGTGCATGGTTGACACATGTTGTGGTACATGGTATGGTATAGGTGTTGATGTACATTGTTGAGGTGCATGGTTGATGCATGGTTTTGTATAGGTGTTGTTGCATGGTTGATGAAAACTTTGGTATAGGTGTTGGTGCATGTTTGATGCATTCATTGTGGTATAGTTTGTGGTACATGGTTGATGCTTGGTATGGTATAGGTTGATGGTTTTGTACATGATTTGGTACATGATTAATACACATATCTTGTGATGGTATGTTGGTTATATTGGTACATTCTTGGTAGAGGGTTGTGTTGGTGATGCCGGAAATCTAGTGGAGAGGTGTCCTTGGTATATGATCCATGTGAGAGGATCTAGTTGAGTATTAGTGACAGTGATAAGTTGGATAGGTTGGTCAGTGATAGGTTGGATAGGTTGACAATGATAGGTTGGATATAGTGATAGGTCACAAGTTGATGTGACCGAGGCAATGACAATGACAATGATAGTGGTAGATTCTATGATAGTTCATTTACACTTATATTTCAGGGTGGAATAAGGGCGCAAGGGAAGAGGGTTGTAGCCTCCTTCTGGTTGGAGCCAAAGAATCATGGAGTTGGATCTTCCTTTAGGTTGGATCCTAAGAACTAGGTGGTTGTAGCTTTATTTTGGTTTGAGACAAACAATTCAAGGAGTTGTAGCTTCCCTTAGGTTGGATCCTGAGAATAGGGGGTTGGATCTTCTTATGAATGGCCTCTTGATATATATAAGAAAGCATTCCATGGTTTTCTCCCATTTGGGTTTCCACATAAATACTGGTGTTATGTGTTCTTGATGTGATTTTGATGTGATGTTGCTTATGTTTACATGCTTATGATATATATATATATATATATATATATATATATATATATTGTATGCATTCATAGATGATACATTGATGATATATTGTTGAACATTTTTGTTAAAGTGAAAGAATACATATTGTGGTTAAAAGTTGTATAAAGTGATCATAATGATTCACTCCTCTCTATCTTAGTATTCCAACAGGGTAGGTGTTGGGCCATGTAGTATGTAAGCAAGGACTATTGGTGGATCCTGTGAGGATTGTTGTAGTTGTGAAGGTTACAATAAACGTTGGGTCATCTAGGGTACTATAAATTTCATCAGAGGATATGTGGATATCACAACCCCGATGGAAGAATTGTTAAAGAAGGATAACAAGTTTTAACGGAATGAGTAATGTTAGAAAGGTTTAGATACATTAAATAAGAAAATGGTTACCTCTTCGATTATAATATTTCCAAATTGAAAGGAGTTCCATGTACACATGGATGTGTCATATGTTGCTTTAGGCATAGTGTTATCTTAGTTAGGAGAAGGAGATATAGATCATCCTGTTGCATTTGCAAGAAGGAAGTTTTCAACTATGGAATGAAATTATACTACTACAAAATGTGAAGGATTGGAAATGGTATATGCACTGTAAAAATTTAGACATTACTTGATCGGTTCACACTTTAAAATGTACAAAGATCATTTTGCACTGAGATGCTTGGTCCATAAGCTAGTGTTGGGGGAGAGATATGCAGATGGATACCACTATTTCAGGAATATGACTTTGAAGTAACTGTGAAGCCAGGAAATTTAAAGTTGGGACTAGATCATTTGTTGTGCTTACTATCAGGAGAATTATTTGCAGGAAATTTGGATGACAATCTACTAGATGTGCACTTATTTGCAATAAATATGGTTGACGAGTATTTTTCAGATATAGTATATTGTTTTAGCACAAGAGTATACCCACCTGAGTTTACATTTGCGTAGAAGAAGTAATTAGTACTGAAAGTAGTAGACGATCAACTAATAGTAGGAAATTTATACAATTTAGGCACACATGGTATTCTGTGATGATGTGTATTGGAGAATGAAAGACATATGATATTGTCATAGGCATGTGAAGGGGTTGCACAGGGAAAGAAACAACTCAAAAGATTTTGTGTGTAGGAATGTGGTTGCCTACCCTTTATAAGGATGTTAAGGAAATTTGTAAGACTTATGATGTTTGTCAGAGAATTGGGAAGATATCCAGGAGAGATGTGATGCCTTTAGTAATCCACCAGCAAAAATGTCAAGAGAGAGAAACAACATTACTATGACAAACTACTTAAACAGATGGGATGAAGAGGAACTTGTCAAATATTGCAGTGTGAATATTGTTTTGTAATTTCATTTTGAAAATGTAGTGACAAGGTTTGGATGCCTGAGAATTCTTATGAGTGATTAGGGGACTTATTTTTTGAATAAGACGATTGCATATTTTATGAAGGAATTTCAGGTTCACCACCATAAAAGAAAATTGTATCACCCTCAGGAGAATGGAAGAGTGGAAGCAGTCAATAAGATTCTAGAGAATGCACTAACGAAGGTGTGCAATGTAAGTCGAGATAACTAGGACTTGATGATTCCAGCAGTGTATGGGAATATAGGACTACACATAAGAAGTTGATAGGACAAACACCATTCAAATTAGTGTATGGAAAGGAAGAAATTATTCCTATGGAATTTATTGTGACGAGTATGCCCATTTCCACATTGGCATAGATTACAGATTCTGGCACAATAGAGAAGAGACTATTAGAGCTACTAGAATTGGAATAAGACCATTTTTTCCTAGGATTTCATCGACAAGTTCAGAAATAGCACAATAAATCCTGGCATGACCGACATATTAAACAAAATAAGTTCCATAGAGGAGACATAATTTTTATTTAGGAAAAAAAAAATTTGCAACACCCTAGAAAGTTTCATATGCATTGGTTAGGTCCATATGTGATCATATTTGTGACAAAAGGATGTGATGTTCAATTGGATAAACTTAATGGGGAATATATGGAAGGACTGGTTAATGGAAGTTGAGTGAAACTATACAGGGGTAGTCGTGCTTCTCCGCACTAGTGTGAGCATGCATTATGTGTACCATAGTATCTGCATTATAGTGTATTATAGAAGAAAATGAAAATGAAAAGAGGAAAATCAATAAAAGAGTTGGAGCTAAGAGACATAAGGTTGAAGTTATGCATAAGGTATTTCTCAAATAGTTAAACTAATAAGGAGGTAAATTAGAAAATGTCATAGAGATGTAAAAAAAGGAAGGAATTGTGCAAGAATTGTGCATAGGAAGAAGGATTGAATTGTGACAAAGATATATGTAGAGAGAAAGAAAAACATTGAATAACATACATGATATGACAAGCATTAAAGATAAAATCATGACGACGAGGTAGTGGATATGCGTAGTCATAAATAAAAAAATGGAAATAGGATGGAAAAAATAGTGTATGATCTATTGGAGGATACAAAGTAAATGAAGAGTTATGGATAGAGTTAAATGCGTATGTAAGTGGATTAGACTGCAGAATTGGGTGAGAAGAAGAGTGGAAACAACAGGAGATAGGTTATAAAAGTAGATCAACAGTCGAGAGGAAAAGGTTATTGTTGTTCGAATAGATTCGAGGGAGTTAGAAAGAGTTGATAAAGTTTGAAAGAGTCAAGGGAGTTTGATGGAGCCAAGCAAGTAATTTGTAGATGAAAGTGGGTTGCAAAGAGAAATGGCTCCACTAGAGATAGGAGAATCGTCACTACAACAGTAAAAACAATGCACTAGGAAGACATTGATACTTGTATTCAAGTTAATCTCAGGACCATCAGCATCAAGTCCACCCAGGAAGCCATCAACCAAGCAGGTTAAGTTACCAAAGGATATGAATTATAAACTTGTATAACCAGAGATCCCATCGAGGGTAATCATCGAAGGATATATGTTGGAAGTGATAGGAAATATGAAGTATGCATACCATGACTTGGTGGATGTGAATAAGATTCTATAATTAGAACCTGCTACATACATGCACAAAAAACTAGACCTGAATTCAAAGGAAGTTATAGTCGAGCCACGGGAGTGGGAAAAAGGAATGGAGAAAGCAAGCATTTTGAATCTATTAGAGCTTCCTCCTGATGTAATTATAGAAGGTCTCATTGTAGCAAAAGAGAAGTGCACAACAAGAGTGTATAGAGATATGGGAATAAAGAAGCATTTTATTGCAACATTTATGATACTTGAGAAGCAAGAAACCCATCTACCCATATTGAAGGAGAAAGATAAAATGGTACCTGAAGGATTTCCATGCTTATTTAACTTAATTATTGTTTCAGAAGAATGCCTTAATTTATCATATACCACACAAAATGCAGAAGAGATGTTGGCACACTGAGTAAAGAAAAAGGACTAGAATGCAAGACATACATTCCAAAAGTTCATGGAAACATGGAGGAAGGCTTGAAGTGGCTCGAGACGAGCCACAGTTGATTGTTGGGGGCCTATTGGAGCAGGAAATTTTGGTACCAGTTTTGGGAATCATGCAGGTGAAAACAACATCATAGCTCAACTAAGGAGGAATGTGCGCGGAAGAAATGAAAGAAGTTAATGCATTTTTAGGGGTCATTTCTCACGAAAGGAGAAATACAATTAGAAGTTATTTAATCCTTTTGGTCCATTTTGTAATGAGCTAAGCCCTAATGTAAATGTATAAATATATAATGGTTTTTGGTAGAAATGGGGTTCGTATGTGGAAAAAGGATAGTGGTTGGGAGTTAGAACTAGTTTTATTGCAAGAATAAGCTAAGTGTGCAATGTAGGTGCGAACAACAAGGGAATTTTGGGTAGAACTGGGATATCATGTATGATCGCAGTGTGAACATTTTGTAAGAGACAATAATGAATAATCATATAAGAGGCATTTGGTTGTGTACATAGCCCATATTAGGTGAACCATGTTAAAATATGGTGTCTTTGTGTGATTATCTGATGTGTTTATTTATTGTTATGTTTATTGCACACATGTAATGCATGAATGGTTAATATGAATATGTTATATGTTGTTATGGTTTTGTGAACATAAGATAAAGGATAATGAATGGATGTTAAGTTGAATGGATATGATGAATTCTTCCCTTCTCCTTTTGACTATGGAAACCTCGTCCCTATAGTTTGCATTGGTACGTCGGGTGAGACTTCACCTTCTTGCGGGTGATGCCAAAAGGGACGATATCTTTAGGGTTTTGTTGGTGAATTAATGTTGAACCCTACGTCTTCCCACTGCATGCCAAAAACAATCTTGGTGGTAAACATCAAATTCACATGCTTAAGGGAAACTGAAAGTTGAATCACAAGGAAGGAGTATGGTTTGATACCTCTACATAGAGACCTGGACTCCATCACCATAAGCCTAAGGGGAAAAAATATGCACCCCAACAAAGACAAAACAAGAATACATGTCGTTACTTTGAAATGAATAGACATGTGCATAAGTTATGTTATAAGAAGAGAGACAATTTAGAAGAGAAGGTTAAATGCCTTGAAGGAGGCATGTCTGTTGTTTGTTGACCCACTAATAATTTGACCTTCCAAGTTGAAACTTCTTAGGATTTTTTGTCTCATTATGTGTAGAATGAATGGGTAGTTGAATCTGGGTGAACTTATTACATGGATAAGGATTCTTCCTTGATCATGTCCTTGGACGAATCAAAGGAGAGAAAGATTTATGTTGATGATAAATTTTCAATGGATATTGTTGGTCAGGGTGATGTTAACAATCGACATGGGATGATTGTAAATTTTTATCGTGTGAAAAATATTATTTCCAATATGTTTTCCATTGCTCAGTTAAAATGACAAGTAAGATTGTGGAATTTTGGTTAGATTGGTTCTATGCTTGATATTTGAATAAAGGTCAGTCAATTTCCACCGAAGGGTTTCTCGACCTAAAGGACAATCTATACAAATTATGTAATATGAATCGACTCGAAAGTGAACCAAATTCTCTTGTTGATCAAATTGATGAGTGAAGTTGAACTTGGCATGAATGACTCAAAAACCTAAATTTTTGAATTCTATAGTTAATGGAAAATAAGAACATGGTTGTTGGTCTACCTAAAGTGTTTCTCCCTAAAGGATTCTATAAAGGTTGTGTGCCTGGAAACCATCATCAGGAACCATTTGAGTCTAGTAAAGTGTGGTGAGAAAAAAATCTCCTAGAGCTAGTCCACAATGATGTCTTCTACAACAATCTACCTTCCCTTGCATGCACAAGGTATATCTTAACTTTCATTGATGATCTCTCTTGTTTCACATGGGTCTATTTTATGAAGAATAAGAATGTTTTCTTTGAAAAAATAAAAGAGTTTAGAACCTTTTCTAAAAATAAATGTGGCCGACCCATCAAGTTCATGAGATCAGAAAATGGTGGTGAGTATGTAAATTGACCTTTTGAAGAATACCTGGTTCGACCTGGTATTGACTGGAAATTATTGGTTCCTCATAAACCTTAGTAGAATTGCACTACAAAACATAAGAATCATATGTTAGTTGAAATGGATAGATGTGTTTTGCAAGACAAATATCTACCCTCTTGTTTCTGGGATGAAGTGGTATATTGTGCAAACTATCTTCTCAATTGCATCTCTACTCGAGTTGTTCCTGTTGGATCATGTTGTCATTGATGCCAATGGTTTGATTGATTGATGTCATTGATTTATGTCAAGTGATTGATTGATGTCAAAGGATTTATTGATTGATGATTGATGTAATATAATATGTATTGTCCTTGATGAGAATGCATAGATGAAGATGGATCAATGAGTTGTCA
>ML815601.1:26765-47171 GCA_009831015.1 Picea engelmannii
TTCAAAATTTGTTGGCCAAAAAGTAGCAACAAGAGTTGAGAAGGTGGATGAGGGAATTAGAAAACCTTAGTGACATAGAGGAGGAACTGATTCACTTATGTGAACCAAAAATTGGGAAACACATCGGTGATGAGGAGGAGGTGAGATCCAATGAAGATCTCATAAACTACCAGGTGTATAGAAATGGACTTTCAAGTTGCCAGGTGGGAAATAGAAAGAGATTAGTAGAAGGTATCATATACTACCAGGGGAGCAGTGTTGAAAGTTCATATTTCTAGGTGGGAAATGAGATGGGATAAGTTGAACTCATAGACTGCCAGGTGGGCAGAAGAGAATTCCCAAATTGCCAGGTGGGCAGGGAGAAAGAAATGAGACTGTTGAAAAGTCTTAGGAGCTCATAAGTGGGTTCAGGTTAGAAAGGAGTGTTGATAGGTTAAGATTCATGTTGGTTTGTAGACCATGTGAATGAAGATGATGAGAAGTTAAATAATTTCACCATCAAAGAGGAGGATCAGAGGAGCATTCTGATTATTGGAGACATCAAGACATTTCTACCAAACAACCAAGTAGATGCCAGTGCACATGTTGAAAGTGTAGAAAAAGATGAAGGACAGCCAATAGAAACTATCAAAGAGGAAGAAATGGAGCAGACATTGATGTCTAACTCAACAGAAGGAGAAGAGCATTCATCAAAATTGCTGAAATTTTCAACCAGGAGGCTGAATAGGAGATGACTGTAGCACTAGAGTCTAGAGCAGAGGAGGAAATAGACAACATGGATTTTGCTAAGGTGTATGGGGAATTGAAATCCCTAGAGAGAAGGGTAATGCTAAAAAGCTTGCAAATCTGACAGTTTAAGATGGAATCAGATGGAGGAGCATACCAGCCAGAGGAACAGTTGGAGGGAGTTGGAGATATGCCATCACAAGAGGAGATGACAGAAGCTAATCTGTTAGAGGAGAAAACTAAGCAAAAACTTGGTGATTAGACTATAGAAATAAAGTCTGTAGCAGGGTGGAAAACTAATATCACAAACAGATATGAAGATAACATGGGGGATTAGGTTGATCTACCCTTTGAGGAGGAAGTGCAACAAAGAAGACTTCATAAGAAGAGCCAACCACTAGAGCAGCTGGATAAGGTGATAGAGGAGATCAGGAAGTTGATGTTGAGGTCAACAAAAGCAATAAAAAATGGGGAGTTGAACAAAAGAGAGCCTTCCATAAGAACAGGGAGGAAACAAAAGAAGAAGTAATAGTAGCAACAACAACATAGTTGGAGAGGAGTAAGAGGACAACTCCAAGGGAAAGTTTGGGATCAAGGAGGATTTCAACACTAGAGAAGAGGATCTCATGAGTAGGAGCTCATGATTTTCCTAGTAGTGGAGTATGATGTGGGAGCATTTCTCCACCTCAGCAATGCACCATCATGACAACACATCAACGTGCATTTCAGAGATAGAGAGGAATTGACCCTCCCATTTTTAAATTTGAAATCTGATCCTATAGGGATTTGTGTTGTAAGGATGATAAATTCCAAGCCATACCTTTGTATAGGTAGTGGACAGAGTCACCTTAAATGGTTGATTGTAAGAAGGTCTTGGTCTGAGCCAAATATGGACTTTTCATTTATGTAATGAAGTCATAGGAGTATGGTTTCTTAACTGAGACAATAATGACACTAAGGCGATGGAGAGGATATGCTCGCAAAACCCTTGTTTTGTAAAGAGAGAGAGAGAGATTTGTAGAGAGGTCAGATAGGAGAAACAAAACTCAAGAGAGGTATGATAGTAGAAGCAGAACTCGAGAGAGAGTTAGATTAGGAGATCCTGAGAGAACTAGGAATCTGTTGAAGTCCAGTTTTTGTAAACATTTGTATAGACACACAAAGATAATAGAAAATAAGTTTTTCTTGCACATTGTGTGGTTATGTATTTGTGTTCATTATATGTTTTTATGCATTTCATGAATGAACGTGTGAACTAGTGAAGTAATGAATAATTTTAAATTGTTTCTCTCATTTGAGTTTTTGAGTCCAAGGAGTGCACATAGTCTGCAAGGAGTGCATTGACAGAGGTGAGTTAACCTCAGAGAAGCTCAAGAGCTATACCATTGAGCCTTCATCAATAGAAGTGAAAGGAGTGCATAGGAATAAATATGTGTTGAGTTCAGAGAGGGACAATGTTATTGGACACTTTGTAATAAGTATCTCTGCAAGGTCTGCATTGAGCAGGAAGAATGCCTGGAGAATGAGAAGAATTTATTTTCAAGAAATCCTTCAGATCTGAGTTTGACAAAATCCCAGAACTGCAAGGAGTGCATGGGAGATCAAAATATTTCATGATATCAAGCTCAGAAGAGATAATGCAAGGAGTGAATAGGAGGCTAACTTATTCCAAGTCCTAAAGCTCAAAAGAGATAATTCTTTCAAAAACAAAGATGATATCCAAGAGAATTAGACTCGTAGGAGGATGAGAGGTCAAGGCCTTTGAAGAATGAGAAATATTATAAGTAGGAAGAAATCATGAGCTTAGGAGGAGGAGAGATAACAACTTTCATATCTGTTGTGGAGAGGAGCCTAGTCTATTAGATCAATGTCCAGTGAACAAAGAAAGCACAGAGGAGAAGAACAGATCCCATCCATTGGGTCTGAGCGCAGAGGATCAACAATTGTTGGATCCAGACAGAAGTGCATGAGACTTAACGTTGTGTACACGTAGGAGGGTGTAATTGCTAAAAGTACCAAAGTTCTGAAGTCATTTGGGACTGTCCATCATCTAGGAGGACACGTGGTGGAAATCCATCAATTTCGTATTTGAAACTTTCGAAGCCTGAAGAGCCGAAGAGATGGAGGGAATCGAAACTGTCAAATTCATAGGAACACATGTCGGTGAATCATAATATCAAGAGAAATACAGGGGATGGAATGTTGAAACATCCRAACCCTGAATARCCAAAGAAATGTGGATCGTTGATCTGCTATGGGACCCATGGAGGAYAGAGATTCATTCTRTTCAATAACCATTGGATCAGGAAGGACAGGTGTCAAAGGATCTAACACTCCTAAAGGATTGACTCTGGAGGTTTTTGTTTGTTGATATTTTAGAATCTCGAAGACTGAAGTCCTGGAAATGACGAGAGCGGTCGATGTGAAGGTGGACACGTGACACTATATCTAGATCTCTAGAGGAAAGCAGAGGATGAAAGGTCTGAAGATCCAGAGAAGATATATTGATCATCAATTGAGAAGGGAGTCAGAGGGCCATTGATCTGTTTGAGGAGGCCAAAGTCCCGAAGCAGGAGCACAACCATTGATTGGGGAGGATACGTGTCAACAACTCTTCCACTCTAGAAGATAACCAGTTAGTAGTGGTGAGGGTTTGAGAATTTATATTCCCAAAGTCCAGATTCATGAAGGAAATCCTAGCCGTAGATTAAGGGGGACGAGTGTTGATAAATCTTCTACTCCGGAATATTATCACACGGGGAAAAGTAGGAKTTTTAGATTTGAGATTCCYAAAGGCCGGGTTTGCGGAGGGGATCCTAGCCATAGATTCACGGAGACAGGTGGMAATATATCTTCCACTCTGAAAGATTTCCATATGGAAGAAGGGAAAGTTTGAGAGTCAAAACTCCCAAAGGCCAGAAAGCCAAAATCATCCATAGCCGTTGATTTGGAGATAATGTCGACAGATCGTGGAGATCTTGGATCGTGCATGGAAGGAGGAAGAAGAAGGCATGAAAGGGGATTTGATAGCAGTCGTTGATCACAGTTCATCGCCAAAAGTGAGAGATCGATGGATGGGAAGGATTTCGGGTCCAGGACATGCTCGGATGCTAATTTTCTTTGAGCGGGCCACAATTTCAACCACGATTTTAACAGAGGGATACGTGGCAGCTAGAGGTGAATTGCGGGGAAAAAAGTGGGTTCGTCTAAAACCACTCTTTCCTGCACCCGTAATCGTGTGTTTGCACAAGGACACAGCCTGAGGCCATATGAATAAGGGGCTAATCGTAGAAATACCTAGCGCCAGAACCTTAGTGTTTTGGAAGCGCGCAGGAATAGCTCGCATCTCTGACAGAACTTGCACACAAAAGGAAAAGGGACCTATGTATAATTGATTTGGGTTCAATCAGGAGCCCAAAGAGTCATTTCGACTTAGAAATTAGAAATACCCTAGATGAAGAGGTCGCAAAACCCCAATAGGGTAGGGGGGTTGCATCATTGTCAGAGATACCTTTAGCACCCTGTAGATCTGAACTCCTAGAGTAATAATGAAACCTTGAGACCAAGACTCATAGATAGCATGGAATTTTCACAGATATGGTTGTCATAAAATAACATCATAGACTTCAAGTGAGGAAACATTAGACAATACCTAATCCTTGAAGGGATTGATGTCATAGGATAGGTGGCACTATTGTTTAATGCAAATATCTCATGTCGGGCTCAACCATACGATTGTGTATGGTTGGGGGAGTGGAATCATTGTTAGCTTCAATATATTGACAACATCGATTGAGATCAGGTTCTTTTGACTCCCATTGTTAACATTGAAATGTAGTGGGGTCCTATTTACCCACATATGCAAGTGGAAGAGGTGCTCCCCCTCCTCAAAATCCTTTGATTCTTCTAGTTGTATTGTTGTGGCCACGATGGTAGTAGTGGGTTCTGCATCGATAATATATTTCCCTTTATTGTGCTCTAAATCATAGTTCGAGCCAGGTTCATGGTTTTTTTCTTTGAAATTGGCCACCAATGACTATTTTGATTGGCATTCATTTGTGTTGTATCAGGGGATTTTTTGGAACCCACACCACTTTTCAGTGTCTTTCCTAGACTTCCCATCACCCTTATTAGCCAGTTTCGTGAACTTATTTTCTTGAGATTGACTCTCCTTTCTTTGTCCTTCATTATGTGAGTTAGGATTTCCTTTTCCCTACATTTTTTGTGACATATTTGCAAACCTGAACTGCCGCTTACTCCACTTCTTGAATTTCTTCTCAATTTGTATTGCATATCAATTAGCAACTCTGAATGAGGATATGTCCAAGAAATCAATCTCTTTTTTAGTGTACCTATTCATACCACTTCGATACTTCAAAACCAGGTGCTACTTGGAGTATTTGATACCAGATTTTGAAGAAAAGGTATGAAATATGTTAGTGTACTATAGAACCATCTGGTATTTTTTCCGATGTATAGTCATCCATCTCATTTACTGGTCAACATAGTTTATGATAGGGTATAACTCCTCCTTGAGGGCATCTACAAAGTTTTCCCAAGTGGGTTCTCTCCTAAATGACATAGATTCATATGCGGTGTAACTCTCATAGTAACCTTCCCACCATGCTTTGACATGGGGAATGGAATTAATGAGTGCAAAGGTGATCATTTTTATTTTCATAATTTTTTAGATAGAGTGATAACCTTCTAGCAGATTTGACCATTTCTCTAGAGCATATGCATCTATCTAGCCTTCAAATAAGAGGCTATCAAAACTGACTTGTACCTTGAAGGGTGTCTCACCTATAAAATGAATACTTGTCAAATGTGCCTCAACCACTATCGGTAGTTGTTGAAGGATCTAAGTGAATTTGTACATCATCTCATTCCTCTATCACACGATGGATTCCTCAAGAAACACCTTGAATGGATCTCCTTCTCCATCATCTCTCTTTTATTCTACCAAGAGAGGTCGCTTGGGCTGGCGAGAGTAGTTATCCTCAAGAGAAAATAGATTGAGACACAACTCTCTATACCTTGACCTTGTTGGGGAAATGATCTAAGAAATTACAAGGAGAAAACTAATATGATACCACTGATATAGATTGTGTATGGATTATGCTGAGAAAAAAATGAGATACAAAAGAAACTATAGCAGATGTTAGCACTAGAAGTCACACCTAGACTACTATATGTGTAAGCCTAGTACCCATAAAAATATAAATGGATTAAAGGGTTTGAATAGGTGGATCAACAATAATAGGAAATAAAGGGAGAGGGCAACAAATGTCTCTAGAGGCATTCCATTGGGCATGGAGTCATAATATCCTACAGATCAAAGGAAATCAAAATATATACCAGACAAATATATATATGATGATGAGTAGAATCATGGTGAATATGACAAAAGGAAGAACATCCATTGTAAAAAAAACATTTATATAAATAGATAAATATTTCTTAAATAATGAACAATGATTTAATGGGCAAGCTATAACATATCCTCTTTTGTTCATGAATCCGTCAATCAATGGCCGCTATGATCCTCAGAACCTATAATATATTCAAGAAATAAGATGACAAAGAAATGGGAAAACAAAGAAGACAATTTGATAACAACTCTCGTGAATATTTAATGGAAGAAAATGTCATTACAAACAGGCCCTCAAGCTTACAAATGAGCAACTAAAATTTCTCCTCCAGCTCTCTCCTCTCTTGGATCATGAATAAAAACCTTTTCTCATCAAAATACCTTTCATTTTTAGTGAATAATATCTATCCACCCTAAGGAGGTCGAAACCAAGGAGTTACATAGGATCCTCCTCCATTTACGAGTCTTGTTACAAATGATTCCAACAAAATACTAACAAATTCCTATTTTTTGGGAGGTATTTTGTCTATGATGATAAATTCCTTTTGAAACAGGTCGTATTGATTGATTTGGAGATGGAACACATGTCTCTAATTTCCAAAACACTCCTATATTACCATTAGAACCTTCCTTGACAGGTGGAAACCTCCAAACAAGGATAATATCCAACAACTATGCAAAACAAAGAGTTTGCAGTGAATTGGGTTTTAATTATATCTTTCAAATTAGAAACTGGGTCAGGCTAAAATTTGGACAGAAAGTCAATGACATTATCGTTATCCTCCACAAACAATTTCAGAAAAACCCACATCACCATTTTGGATTTACGATCAAATATGTAAAATAAGCTACAAGAAATGAGTTTATAGTGCTCTTGTCTGCGAATTCGCAGTGTGAAAAGGAAAAACCATCCAAAATCACTTTCTTGACCTTCAAATAGGATGAAAATACTCATGTAGTACCTAATGTTCCTAAGGCTGTTGTGGATGTTGATAAGTCCGAACGTTAGTGCCTGTAACCTAACCAAGCTACAATGTTGCTTCTTAACTAGTTCGTAGTGCTCGTTCACAATGGCAACTCAAATATTGCTTGCACACTTTGAGGAGGCTTTTAGTTGATGGTATGACATAATCCCTGGAGAAATGGTTAAATTGTAGGCTCTGAAAACCATAAACCATTCCTTACATGATCAATCTTATGTGTTAACAACAAAAACATAGAAATATACTGAAACCCAACTTCTATTAATGAATAAAATAATAGAATATTGTAGAACACAAACTGAATAGAATGGGGTAGCTTATCTATGAAGATAAAAATATGTTGGATATGCTTCATTTGGAACAAGATTTACATCACACTCCATTACATTCTTAAAGGACCTCCTTCACCTTTATGATTTATGAGAGCGTGAGGGGAGAATAATTCCCATGATGCATGTGGGATAAATTGGTATGAGTTTAAAAAATTCCATAGGCATGTAAAACACTAGGACTTCCCTAGAGGTCACCCATCCTAGTACTACTCTATCCCAAGCATGCTTAAATGCATATTTCTAATGGGATTTGATGCATTAACATTGTATTCATTACATTACATTACAAATGGAGATGGAATTACATTAACTTCCCAATCAAAATGGTGAATATCATGGTTTATCAAAACCGCATGCTTGAAAATGTTGATTCAATGGAGAAGGTGTATGGCTATCGAGATCCACCTGGATCAAAACAACAATTCACGCATTTCATTTTTACGTATATGGGCTGCCAAGACAATTGAATATGCTCGAGACAATTTCGATGATGTGTCCTTCGGGAAACAGACTTGAAGTCAAAATGAACATGCCATTGTTGCCTTCATGACTTGTGTTTTTGAAAATTATAGTTATATTTCCTACTAGGATGCTCAAGTATGACCCGAATTGAAACATGCTATATAGACATAAATTGATTATTTGTTGAAGAATCAAAATTGGGACTTAGTTCTCTGACTACAAGGAAAGAACATTGTGAAGTGTTGATGGGTCTATAAGACTAAATTTACCTCCAAAGGTGTTATTGAGAAACATAAATCCCACCTGGTTGAGAAGGGATTTTCTCAAAAAAAAGGCATCGCCTACATTGAGACATTTTCCCATGTTGCAAATAGAAACTCTGTTTGACTGATTCTTTCCCTTCTCACTCGTTTTGGATAGCTAATCCACCAGATGGATGGGAATAATATCTTTCTTCATGGAGACATATCTGAAGAAAATTTCATAGAAACACCACATGGTTTTGTTGTAGATTCTAACTTGGTTTGTCGACTCAAGAAGTCACTTTATTGTTTTAAGTAGTCTCCCAGAGATTTGTATGTTAATATCCATAGTTTTTTTCTTTGACTTGGTTTCAAACATTGTGAATTTGGTCATAGATTGTATGTACTCCATACCAATGAATAAACTTTGATTGTTGTTGTATATGTAGATGACCTACTCATTATTGGAAACAATATTGATCTCATTCTTATATTGAATAAATAACTTGTTGACTCCTTTGACATGACAGATCTTAGTACTCTACATTAGTTTTTGGGTCTTCAAGGATTATCACTATGTGAAGTTTTTTTCATTTCTAAATCTAAATATGTGATGGATATTTTGACATGGTTTAAGATGGACAATTGTAAGCTCTATGATACTCATTTTCAATCTATATTAAATCTCACCATCTTACTCATAGTTGACCTAGCATTTCCTTTGTTGCTAATGTGGTTTCTCGGTTTATGCAGGACCCAAGGGAAAGCTATTGGAAAGAAGTAAAAATAATTGTTCACTATCTAAAGGGTACCACTCATTTTAGTATCAAGTATTTTTTAAGTTTAAATTCACTATTGGCTTCACCGACTCTAACTGGGTTGACAGCAATGGTGATTAGAATTCCACTTCTTGCTATGTTTTTTGTCTCGTCATTGGACCATTCATGTGGTATTGAAAGAAACATAAGTTGGTATCCTTGTTGAATATAAAATCATAATATCATGGTGTTTTTCATGAATATACTGAAGTAGTATGAATCTGCCAAATTCTGGGTGAGCTTGGCTTTCCTATTCAAAACTTGACTACAATCTACTGTGATAGTCAAAGTGCCATAAATGTTGTTGAAAATCATGTTTCTGATAGTAAGATGAAGAATTTTTAGCTCCATTCTCACTATCTGAGACAATTGGTTCATGAAAAAGTTGTCTCTCTTGAATATTGCAAAACAAATGATCAAGTTGTTGATATATTCACTAAATATTTATCTGAAGATACATTTATCAATATATATACAATGCTTGGGCTTCGTGGAGATGAAACTATGGGGGGTGTCATGATGAAATAATTCCAAATCCTCAATCTCTAGAGACGTGTGATGATGGGGGGCATTCTAGCATCAAACATTTATGGTTCACCACACTTCTCCTAGCTTCCTTCGGTCAGGTGGTTGACCTACATCTGAAAACAATCGATCAAGCTATTGACCAGATATCTACATCAATTGGTTGAGTATTCGATGTTCCTGTCATTCAGACAGTCGACCAACAATCCAATATAGTCAGGCTATGGATTTACCATCCCATCAATCAACTACGAGTTGGGCACATATTATGTTGGGTATAGAAACATTTTTGAGGCGACTAGACAATGCATAGTTTATGGAGTCAACTCTAACAACCGATGGTTATATGTGGACAAGATCTTCCTAATTACAAGGAAATTGGTTAGATATTTAGGATATAAATAAAAAAACCCATGTGTAATTATCATCAAGAAATGGAACATATGGATAATGAATATCAATATGTGAAATATGGATTGTGATGTTCTAATCACAATGCACTCTGCTTAAGTGTTGTAACAGTGTCTTTATACACCACCTTTATCTTCGAAATTTTTTCTTTTGTCTTCGATTATCTACAAAATTTTCTATTTGTTTCATAATTGGTTCCACCCTATTCCCAAAAATTCAAGGTGACAATGCCAACTATAAGAGTAAATATTTTTGGAGGGAAAGGAAGAAAACTACTTTTTTAATCACATTTTCAAATTATCCCTTTATAGGTTTACTCAAATTTCAAGTGTAGAAAAATAATTAGATGTGGAATTTAATTCCACATTGAATGGGTTCCTACACTTGAAATTTGATGTTGTAAGTTGAGGTTTTGGGTTAGAACTCAATTAATAATCATTGGAAATACCTAACTTTCATAGAGATGAAGATAATGATTAAATCAATCCCGTGAAATAGTTGAGGATGGTAAAGAAAACAAAAATATTCCTTATTGGGAATATTTATCTTTTCATGGTGAAGCTTCTAAGTGGTGGAAAATCCTTAATGAAGATACTATAATCCACTCCACATGGGAATTTTTTTAATAACTCTTCTCAAATAAATGGATTAGGGATACAAAAATGGATCCAAGCTATAAAATTCAAGATTATTTAAAGCAATAAAAAGAAGATATAAATAATAAAGGTGGTGATCTATATAAGATACAAGACATTAATGAAGCACTCATTAAGGATATTAAAAAATTAAAATAGAGAAAGAGTAGGAAATGGATGTGGGAAAAGGATGAGTGAAGGGAAGAATTGAAAAAGAAAGATGATTAAATATGCAGATTACAAAACCATCACAAACAATTATTGGATGAGGTCAAGAGATTGAAATAAGAAAATAAGAATTGTGAAAGTCAAGCAAAAACAAGGATATTTAATGAAGAGACTACTAAAATATTTGAAGAGGAAATTTTCAAGAAGGTTTAAGAATACCTAGATATCAATAAGTTAAAATTAGAAGTGCAATTTAAAATTGAAGAAGGATGTAAGAATTTGATAGAAGCGGTCACATTGCAGCTTCAAAAGGAGAAAGAAGACAAGATTCAAGAAGGTCACTGGAAGATACTTGAAGAAGTTAAACTCCATCGAGATGATGTGCCTGTCAAATATCACACTGTTATCTCCAAGGCTAGAGTAATCAAAGACAAAGCAATGAGACTAGAGGATGCCATTATCTTTGAAAAAATGACAAATTAAATGGGTGTGCATAGTAAAGGAAAACCATCAAATGTGAAAACATATTGACACCATCATTACCAAGAAACATATCAAGGAAGACAAGAATCTTGATATATTCATTATCAAGTAATAATATGGAATACTCATAAATATTCATGGTATAGAGCATCACAAAATCATTATTCAATAGGATATTATCAACGACCAAAAGCTACTACAAGTTGGAGAACTTATAACAACAACACATGGTATCAAAGGCAGAAAAATTATGCAACAACCATCCATAAAGGATTAACACTTAAAATAATTGATTTTGAATGGATGGATGATCATCAATGGAAAGAATAAATAAGGAAAATAATAAAATCATATTACCTTGTTTCATCACATGTAAATTATTTAACTGTAAATCTTTGAGGAAAAATATTTTGAAGGAGGGTAGTATGATATGACCTTAAGAGGGGCATATATGTGGCTAAATGTATATGATGTGACCCCAAGGGGGGGATATATGATTTTAAATATACATGTAATGAGAAAATTCATATGTAATAGTGGTCCACATAATAATAAAAGGGCCACATGTGCAATGTGTGAATAGACATATAGAGAGAGATCATCTAGTCATTATTGAGGACAAGTAATTTGGATGTATGAATGTATTTGGGTATTTGGAGGAGGTTCTCATATTATTTAAATATTTATTATGTAACTCATTTATATTATATATCTTTGATTTCTACTCGGCACTCAAATTGGTGTATATGGTGTGTACTTCTGATTTCTTATGATATTTTAAGTATTTGGTGCATAACATTTGCAAAAGCAGGTGATGCTCTTCAAACCAAGTGTCGTTGATGAGTCTTGTGTGAAATCACAATACTTGGAGAACATAGGACATAAGAAATGGAATCCAAGTAGTTCTAAATAGAAATACCACAAAGATGCCTCCAAGGAGAAGAACAAGAAGTGGAAAGGAAAATACAAGAAAATTACATCTACGACATATCAATGCAAGGATCCAAACAACCACTAAAACCATTGCAATATCACTGGGAACGCCAAATATAAGTGTTGGAAGCTACATCCAAAGATAAATCCAAAGAATTTTAAGAATTATTGCAAGAAGAAGAACCCATTGGGTAGAAATTCATGCAATTATGTAGAGAAAATATTAAGTGTGGATGAGAAGATTATTTGTATTTTAGTGGAAAAGGAGGTGAATCTGAGTATTCTTCATCACAAGGAAGAGAAGGAGATGAATAAAATCGTATATATTAATATCCAAGTCAAAATACCAAGGTATATGCTCTATTAAATTTTAGTTCATAGGACAACCTCATAGAAAATGATATGGTCAATAAGCTTGGGTGAAGGTTCATGGTAATTCAAGCCCATATCCATTGGAATGTTGAATACAGATGTAGAGATCAAATTCAATAAACAATGTAAGATCATGTTTTATATAAGTGTCAATTTTATTGATGAAGTGGAGTTAGATGTAGTACCCCTTGATTTATGTGGTGTAGTGTTTGGAATCCCATACAGATATATGAGGGATGTGTTATTCATTCCGACAGAAAACTATTACCTCCTTATCAAGGATGGTATTTCTTACATAATCAATGAACACAAAGGTAAATTGAGTGTCTCTCTAATATTGGTCAATCAAGTCAAAGCGTTGATAAATTCTAGTGTGAAATACGTATTAATTTTCTTATGAGAGAATCAACTAGAGGAAGAATTAGTAAGAGTAAAGGCATCCCTAGAGGGATGTACCAAAATGTACAAACAATAGTTGGAGTAGTTGTTGCAATAGTATAAAGGAGTGTTCAAGGAGAATAAAGGGATACCAGCTAAGAGGGAAGTGGATCATGATATACAATTGTTTCCTAACTCCCCGTTACCACATATTGGGTTGTATATATATATATATATATATATATATATATATATATATATATATATATTATGGAAGTGGACGAAGTAAAGAAACAATTGTAGTAGTTGCTAGAGTAGGGAATAGTTCAACCAAGAACGTCAATTGTGGGTCACCTATCATCATAGTACCCAAGAAGGATGGAATTTGATGAATGTGTATCAACTACAAATATTTGAACAACATCACACTCAAAAATCAATACCCTCTACCTAGGATTGATGATTTGTTAGACTAGTTGTAGCATGCCAAGTACTTCACAAAGTTGGATCTGAAGTCGTGATACCACTAGGAACACGTTAAAGAATAAAACACCTAGAATACTATCTTCAAGAAAAGGAAAGGTATGTATGAATGGTTAGTCATTCGTTTTGGTTTATGTAATTCACCAACTAAAATTATTTTCTTGATCAATTATTTATTGTGTCCCTATTTAGATTAATTTTTAATAGTGCATTTTAATGACATGTTGGTTTATAGATATACCTGGGAAGAGAACATATCACATCTTATGTAGGTCAGTAAACTATGAAAAAGTGTCAATTGTTGGATAACTTTAAGAAATGATGTTTTTCTTAGTAGTCATTGGTTTATTTAGGGTGCATGATCAGTGAATGATAACTCAATATAGATCCCATAAAAATGGAGGCCATCATCAAGTGGATAGTTCCTTCTAATGTCACTAAAGTTAAGATATTTGTTTGGGTAGTGTAGTACATATGGAAGTTCATATCATAATTTTCAATGGTAGTTAGGCCACTCCACTCCATAACAACCGCTAGAAACAATTTTGAGTGGGGAAAGAATTAGTAGAAATATTTCGATGATATTAAACAATAGATTAGTCAAGCACCAGTTCTTACATTTCCTAACTTGGTGATGCAGGAGCATCGCCAACAAAGCGTGAGTAGAGGACAACTAAGCGCCAACATGCATTTTGAAGTGAATTTTAAAATTCAAAGTGCAATATCATGTAAATATTTTGAAAGGATTGTAATTAAAGAACATCTTTAATGCTGTGGAGCTGGATGATTTCATGAGGACATTGAAGAATGTATTTTATTTTAATGAAGATGAGTGCAGTACAAATTGGATGTGTCCGATCTTATTTGTTTGTCACAAATATTTATTGTAATAAATTATAAGTAGTTGATAGCTTTTAATTCGATAGGATATCTCTACGGTAGCTTGAGGGAAAGGCTCGAAGAGTCCCTCTTATATAAATCTTTGTATTGTTGCCCAGAAGAGGATGTTGAATCTATTGGATAGATTGTTGAAAACTATTGTATAGGTTGTCGATAGTTGTTGTAGAAGTTGTTGAATCTTATAAGACTTTATGAACGCATGTATATTTCATTTGAATGAATATAACAGAGGAGCATTGTCCCAAATTTCTGGTGTTGCCATGTCTATCTGGATGAATGAATGGCATACTTTCTGTTTATTTGAAATACTCTATTATTTCTCTTTCTTGTGTTTCTGAATGAATTTGCATGGTTGAATGTGTTATCACATGGTAATTTGCATTAATTTTTCCAAATCATCTTGTCCTTCTGCTATCTTTCCACTTAGATTTTAAAACATTTTCACTAGCTCCGTCAAGCTTCCATAACCTAAATCCTTCACTCGACTAATCATCCAAAATAGTCATGTCCTCCATGAGTGAAAATTGGAAAATATCCCAAACCTATATCTAGCCTTAATGCTTATCTAAATCCCTCAGATCCATCACTTCATTCATTTTTACCCTTATAATCAAGTTCCTTTTGAAAATTAAAAATATTCCTTTTATTAAGATTAAGCTCCCTTATCCTATCCACAAAGTCATGTGATGAGCCTCATATGCCCAAAGTCGTTAGAAAAATGGAAAAGGGTTTATTGTTATTAATATAAATATTTTTATATTAAAATATTTATATTAAAATATTTATATTAATATTTAATCCAATATTTAATTCATGACCTCACGTCAAACCATGGGCATGAATCTCAATTCTTAATATTGAAAATTCAAAGTGTGGATGGAGGGAGCATATACATTTCGGGGGTTGAATATAAACGAGGGTTCATTTTTTAAGGCGGGCCAAAATCCAAACCATTGGGTTTTAAGTTGGATCATGTGTCCTTAAATGATGCATTTCGAGGGTAAGAGTGGTGTGGAGTAAGACCACTCCTCCCAAGCCCGAAATAATATTGAAACCATTTATTATATGGTTTATGTGTGTCATATTTTCTAGGAGTGCGTTTCAATAATAATCATGAAATTTCCAATAAATGAAATTATTCCTCGCGGTGAAATATTTGTACAGAGGTAAAATTTAAATTTTACAGAGCAAAGAAATTAATGTGTATTGCTATGGAAAAGAATCATAAAGAAGAAAATGTAGGTGAACAGAAGTTTTGGACAATTGTTTATCCAAGGTTTTTACAGAAGTAAAAGGGGAAGATCAAAGGATATTTTCAAAGTTTACCAAGATGGTTTCCAATACATGGTTTTCAAAACCATGGGAAACAAACAAGTGAATAGTTTTCACAGTGAAATGGTAAATTGGGCAAAAAAATACATGGTTTTCAAAACCATGTGAAGCAAGCAATAAATGGTTTTTCAAAACCACGGGCATGAATTAAATTATGGAAATTTAATTTTAAGATAAAAAATATTTGAGAATTATTTTTATTCAAATATATTATTCCCAAATATTTAAGGAGAATATGGATAAATAAAATTAGATTTGAAAAAAAAAACAAGTGACATTTCAAAGAGGATGTGTCAGTTAGTTTCTGCAGTAGTTAAGACTTACAGGATGATTTTTGGATGAACCCGAATGAGTTTTCAAAATTCAAAGGAGGTTATTGTCAAGAACAGAACCTAGAACATTAACCTTGTTCATTTTTCACACATGTGTCATGGATTGGGAGATTCGAAGGAATCTTGGAGCCATATTTTCCAGTTATGATTTCCTGTTCGAGACATGTTTTTGTGACACATATTCTGGCCAGCTGGAGATGAATTTCAAGAAAATGAGAGATGTTTTTCTTCAGAATGAGCTTATATACAAAAATGGTTCTCATACTTTACACAATTGTTATGGTTTGAGAATTACAGGTGGCACTTTGAAGACTATTTTTTCTCCTGAAAAATAGGATATCAATTAGAACATCTCATGTTATATTTGTAACTATTTCTATTTTGGGAAAGGGGTTGGAGTTCGAAATTGTGATATGGAAAGAGAATTGAGTTCTATATATTTCATTGTAAAAGAGTAGAGAAAGGGGGGAACTTTTAGCCAGGAAGGCGAAGGGACTGTGTGTAAAATTATCATAATGTACTTACGAATTAATACAAGAGTACAGTGCTCTCTAATAGTTGAGATTCATCACGGTGTATTATTTAGTGTGTTTTCCTCTGTTCCACATTCATTTCATTTTTGTTCTTTCTTCTAAGCATAACTAAGAGTACATGACTGGAATTCATCCTTGATAGATTTTCCTTTCATATGGTTAATGAAGTTGTTGTTTTTACTGATTACAGGTCCAAAATTCACTCTCTGTTAAGTGCTTTGTTCATTATAGTCATCCTTATGTTATTTCTTCTAAATTTCCAATTGAGAATTCATCTTTTTTTGATGCTCTAATTTGTAATGGGATTTTATCCTTTATTTCTTGCCATCATCTGAAATAGTATTTATTGTTGAAGGATATGCTTACTTTGCCTACATTCCCTTAGGAGTACATCATTTGCATTAATATTCATAGTATATCTCAGGATTTGACCCCATTTCCCAATGTTTTCTTCCTCATGTTTTTCCTACCAACCCTTTTAAAAACCTAAACAAACATGTTCTATTGCAGAATATGACCTCTGTGTGTCTATTGCCAAATAGTTTTGGGTATTTTTAGTCTCTACATGTTTGAGAGAGACCTCTCTAGTTGGAAGGGTCAGAATCCAACCTAAAGTTGGTTTATAGGTTACCTTGGCATTTCTTTGATGCATCCCAAAGAAATTACTGAGTGTTAACATAATGTATGAATATGTTAAGATTTAGATAAGTTTCAATTGTTTCTCTTCTTTGAGTAAGTGCAAGTGTGCATAGTGTCCAAAAGTTGTGTGTTGATAGAGTTTGTTTGAATCACATGATCAGAAGAGATAACCTGAACCTTATGTGTGAAATGAGTGCATAGCGTTCACAAGGTGTATGTGACAAAGTCCATTTTGACTCAGAAAGTTTTGTAGAGATATCTTGAAGGACGTTTTTCCACAAGGAGTGTGAAACATAGTATTTTGACTCAGAAGCTTAGGAGGAGTAGTGGAAGTCATCCACATAGAAGATACGTTCTGGAGGAAGACCTATTGCAAGGCATGCATACGCTGAAATTTCAACTAAGTGTCAAAGAGAACATTCTAAGGAGGCAACAGTTTGAGAGAACAAGTCTAGGATGGAGAAAAATGAGAAATATTCAAAGGGAGGAGTCCTTTAAGGTTTCCCAAATATTAATGAACAAGATCCATCTGGGAGGGACTGGGATCATTCCAAATTGTCATATCTGGGGAAGTTGCATAAAGGTTAACCGTGAGGTATTTTGGGATTTTAGAGTTCAGAGTGTTTTGAAGTATTGAGGAGTGGGATCGTCGAAGTCATAAAGTTGCGAGGAAAATATTAACTGTTGGCTACGAGGAGGCATGTGGCAGCGGATTATAAAATACAGGAGTTGGAGGTCCGGAGAAGTGGTGTGTGGACTAAGTAAAATTCCACGAAGTCGTAAAACCCGAAGTACAACTGGACCATTAAATATAGGCATACACGCGACAGAGATCCACGAATTCATGGAAAAGTGTTTTAGAAGGAAAAAAAGGTAGAGGTTGCAATATCGTCGAAGCCCGAGGTTATGAAGAGTTCACCCACAGTCACAGCATGTGGTCACATAGGAGAAAGGGTCTAGCGTGAGACTAGTACTCACAAATCGATGTTGCCAAGCGTCAGAGAGTGGATTTGTAGGTTGTTCGAGCTTGCAGGCGACATAAAGGGGACCTGTGTTTGTGTATAGATTGTTCAAGGTCTGTTGAAGGCCCGAAGCACCAATTCAGTTCAAGGAATTTGAATATCCAAGACCGAAACGTCACACAGCTCCAAGGAGATAAGTGGAAGGTTTGTGTCAAAGTGGTATCGGATCCTGAAATTGTTTTCAGATAGAGGAGAGAGGAGGCAAGGAAGTATGTTGATATCATTAGTGGTATCAAATACATCAACACAATGCCGCCTAAGAGATGTGCAGAGCCTCCCGTAGCAAATAGAGTTATGGAAAGGGAGATGCGAGAACTTAGAGCAAGGTTGGATGCCATGGAAACATCGCAAAGGAGATCACCTGATGATGGAGACATTAGTGATTCAGAGAATGAAGAAGTGGAAGTTGAATAATTTTTAGCATAGGATGCTATGGAAGAATGCTTTTTGAGAGTAGTTTTCAAGTTGGGAGCTAGAGAAAAGATAAACATCCCAATGTATGAGGGTAATTTGGATGTCAAGGAATTGCTTGATTGGATATGAGCAATGGAAAATTATTTAGACTATGAATATTTCGATGAGGAGAAAAAGGTGAAAAATGTTGTCACAAAGTTAAAAGGACATGCAACACTGTGGTGGGATGAACTGCGGGATGACAGAAGGAACAAGGGAAAACAAAATATTGAGAGTTGGGATAGAATGGTAGCCAAGATAAAATATAAATTCATACCTAAGGACTACTAGATAAATCTATTCAGGAGGTTGCAGAACCTGAGAAAGAAAGGAATGACTGTGAAGGAGTACACAAAGGAGTTCTATAGGCTAAAAATTAGGGTGGAAAAAGAGAGAGAGATGACGAAAATGCTTCCAAGTATATAAACGGCCCGAGATATGAAATATAGGACAAAATCAACATGATGATAGTAAGGATAATGGAGGATGCTTATCAGATTTTGCTGAAAGCAGAGGAGAAGTTGGCCAGAAAGAAGAGACAACAAATTAGAGGTAGAATTTTAAACAGAGGGAAGGGAATTTCCCATGACATGTCACAGAAGCCCAAAGGCGAGGTGGATAAACCACATAGTCACTTTGAAAGAGGAGGAAGTTCCCTAGGAAGACATAGTGGTGGTAGAAACTCTTACCCTAGAGGAAGAGGAAGAGGTAGAGGAGGAGAAGTAAAGTGTTATGCATGTGGAAAGATAGGACACATGTCTTGGGAATGCCTGAGAGAAATAAAGAAGGAAGTGAAGCTCGCATTTCAGAAGTGCAGAAGAAATATGTTGAAGAAGAAGGTGCAGAAGATGGGAGATATTTGATGATGAAGAAGGTTCTCTTAAAGCCAGAGCCATAGGTTGAAGAGCCAGTGCAGAGGAACAATTTGTTCAGTACAATTTGAAAGACTAAAGAGAGAGTTTGCAAGGTGATAATTGACAGTGGGAGCATTGATAATTTAGTATCCACAGAGATGGTGGAGAAATTGGAGCTGGAGACGACTACAAATCTGATGCCATATAAATTATCATGGTTGCAAAAAGGTCATTAGGTAAAATTAACTAATCAATGCCTCGTTGAATTTATAATAAGAGGATATAGAGATGAGATCCGGTGTGATGTGATTCCCATGGATGTATGTCATGTTTTGTTGGGAATACCATGGCAGTATGACATGAGTGTCATTCATGGTGGGAGAAAGAATACTTATACCTTGGAGAAGAATGGTAGGACACACATGTTGTTGCTAATTGAGGAGAAGAAAGTGAAGTAAGAAGCCAACACAAGCATACTTATCATGAGTGGGAAGGAAATCCTAAGTGAAGTTAAGAAGGAACATGAGATGTAGTTTGTTATGGTGAGGAAGCCGAAAGTTATCCTTACAAGTACTTCTTTGGAGGATCTGCCTGAGGAAATTCAGGAGATGTTGGAGACTTTTGTTGACATAGTATTGGATGAGTTGCCAAGTTCATTTCCAACTATCATAAGTGATGGGTGCTATATATGCACTAAAAACATAGTAAAAACCCTCGATTAAATTGTCAACCCAGGGTAAGTAAACTTAGAGTTGTAGCAAAATATATGCCAAAGGTAGAAGGGATAGTAGGAGTATAGCCTAACTAAGGAAGATAGATATCTAAGGCTAATATACTCAAGAAAACCTATCTAATGAGAAAACCCTACTAAGCAACTTGAAACTATGTAACCTAAGTACTTTTGGGCCAAGGATCGATGGATAGTTCTAAGAAAGAAAGTAAAAACCCTATATAAAGCAAACTAGTTCATAACAATAAGAAAAAGAAACTATTTAAGCATAATAAAAAAATGACAAAAG
>ML815601.1:92027-109781 GCA_009831015.1 Picea engelmannii
TGGTGATCTTTTTTATGGACCTTGAGTCTGTACACATTCTCCATCGTCCATCCTTCTTTGGACTCAACACAGTTGGTACTGCGCATGGACTCAATCTTTCTCTGACCAAACCTTTGTCTAAAAAATCTTGAACTTATCTCTTTACAACCTCATTTTCTTGAGGTGTCAATCTATATGCTTCTTTGTTCAGTAGGCTTGCTTTTGGTATCAAGCTAATGTGATGTATGATACTTATTATTGGGCCCGAGATACGATCACTTTTATGATAGTTATTATACACTTTTTCCGCACGTACATATGTGTTTTTCATATTTTGAAGGAGCATTTTGAAGAATTTTATATTAAAACAGTATAATCTCCACTAGGTATGTGTGATTCATGTTTAATGTCATTATTGGGTATAATTCATCACATTTTATGATTATAAAGAGCTAATTCACATTTTTCTGGTGTTATAGGGAAAGAACGCACCACGTTTCTACTTATGGCACCAAGTCTGACACTCCTTCCAGCACTCGTTCCGGTATCCGATCTGACACTTTGTCCAGCACTACGTATTGCACAAAAAAGAAGGGGGACTTGGCGGTTATGGTATTGGTGGCCAGTGATGGGTGAATCAAGAATGTGGGTTTTGTTCATCCTTGCTCCCTCTAGCTACTGAGCTCTAGAAAACTTAGTTTTGGTTGTTCATCTGAGCAATTATTGGCTCACTCTGTTTTATCAGTTAGGGCATCATTTAATGCAAATTGCCGAATTTAGAAGTGGTTTGACCCTCCTGTGGTCGAACACTTGGTATGTAAACATTAAAAATACCATTGAGGTGGTCAAACATAAGTAAAGTAGTAGAAGCATCAGTGTGATGGATAGAAATACGTTTTTACTCTGTTTTGCCATTTTACATTGCCAGATTATACAAGAACTGCGTTCTTGAGTTTTTATGATGAATTCATCTTGCTGAGTGCATGGTGTGATTTTAGAAAGTGACCATGACTTGCTGGGGCGCCCACCAGTAGTCTGGTAACTGTCTTTGTGTTTGTTTATGCATTTCATAGTTTAGTTGTTCTCTTTATTTTCTTGTACATGCATTTTTATTATGTTAATTAGTTTGTTGTTATAATTTAATTGCTTTGACTCTCTTTTGTAGGTTAGTATGATGAATTGTGTTAGCATGCATTACTCTTGTAGTTAGGAATAGATCTGCAGATCACTAGACTAACCCCATGTGTAGTTAGATATTAGATTATGCTTTTATTTATGATTTTAGAATCAAGTTTAAAACAGAATTTTAAATAGAATAGAACAAATATTTTATTTGAACTTTCTTCGACAAGGATTTGATGGATGGATAGGATCAATTTCAATTTTTAATTATAGCTTTCTTATTTCATTCTTATGTAGAATTTGCTTAGCTAGTTGTTGATTAATGCAGTTGTTAGTTTACTTTTTAATGTCATGTTTTAATTTCTGTTGTTAAGCATTTTCTTATTGCAGTTTGCATTGTTAGAGTAGATATATCATAGCTTTCAATTTATGTAATTTCTATTCCTAGAATTAAATTGCAATTATATTTCTTAGTTAATGGTTGAATATGTTTTTGCTTATGTAGTATAGAAGTACAATGATTATCTCGTTATATTGTTGATGGTTAATAAATGAATATGCAGGGTAATTGATGATTACTTTTGTCATGGCTAAATTCTGAGCAGATTATTTAATCCATACCTTTCACTTTGCTATTGAGATCAATATTGAGCTTATACTACCTAAATTGTCCTTTGTTGTCAAGTGCCATCGAGATATCATATGACACCGGAGACATTCACATAACCACCAACATTATGTTTGAGTTTTAATAGGTTAAAGAATAATTTTCTTGCTTTCATAGATTAAAAAAGATAGTTTTCCTGCTTTCATAGCTCAGAAGATATATTTTCTGTCTTTCATAGCTTAGGAAATAGTATTATTGCTGTTGTAGGATAGATAGTTTTTTTCTTTGATAGGTTAGAGAACAATTTACTTATCATAGATTAAAGGTTAGTTGCTAGTCTTTCTTGCTTTCAATTAAATATATTTCCTTTCATGAATTAGATATAGTTTTGAAGTTTGAATTGAGAATGTAGTCCACTTGCCTCTTAGGCTAGATAGTTGTTCAATGAGAAGTTTTAATTTGATTACTTGCAGTAGAAGTTATCTTAGAGTAGTTAGTTGTCTATTTGCTTTAGTAGGTTAGTTAGTTGTCTATTTTCTTTATTAGGTTAGTTAGTTGTCTTTGCTTACTTGTCTATTGCTTTAGTAAGTTAGATAGTTGTGTTTTCTTACTTGTTTACATGATTTAATAGGCTAGTTAGGTGTCTTTGCTTGCTTGTTTATTTTATTTTTTTCATAGGATAGTTACTCATTGAATATAGGTTGGCAAGTTAAAGAAGATTTTTTTTTCATTTGTTTATTATACTTAAATAGTTGCTTTTGCTTATTGTTATGAACTATTTTTCTTTACATAGAGTTTTTACTTGCCTTCTTAGAACTATCCATCGATCATTGGCCCAAAAGTACTTAGGCTACATAGTTTCAAGTTGCTTAGTAGGGTTTTCTCATTAGATAGGTTTGCTTTAGTAGATTAGCCTTAGATAGCTATCTTCCTTAGTTAGGCTATACTCCCACCATCCCTTCTACCTTTAGCATATATTTTTCTACAACTCTAAGTTTACTTACCCCATGTTGATAATTTAATTGAGGCTTTTTACTGTGTTTTTAGTGCATATATAACACCCATCATTTTTGGCACAATTGTTGGGGAGCTATCTTAAGGTAAGAAGTAGTTAGGAAATAGATCATCCTTAGACCTTAGCATTAGCTTGTTGACAAGGGAGCTTTAAGATGAGACGTAAGATACTACGCATCTTCTATAGCAGGTTCCCCCAAACCCAATAATAGTTCTTCTTCTTTTTTTTTGTTTATGAATAGACCTAGAAACCAAATGGTAGCTTTTTCATTTTTTTTGTCTTTCTTTCATGAACAGGCCTAGAGACCCACAAGGTAGATACATTAAATCAAAATCATACCTTTCAACCAAGGTTCCTTCCAATCTCTTTGGGGGAATGAACATTCCTCTTATAAAATCCGCAAACTGATACTGAAAAATAGGAGTTAGCTCAACTCAGAGAGCTAAAATAGTCTCTGAAGAAGATAACATAGGGACCACTATAGAACAAGAAATTGAAGCATCAATTATATTAGGAAAGGAGGAAATACCACTCGAGTCTTCCAAAGAACCAAACAATACAACCTTTTCTTTTACACCACCACCAGGGGACCCTAATTTTAAGGACATCATAGACCTTGAACAGGTGAATCTTTTGTTTGGTAGTTCACCCAATGTAATCATCTCTCAAATTGACACATAAAATTTGGCACCAATAGTCTCAACCAAATCGAGTAGAGTCCCAGACATCCAATCCATAAGAAGTCCTTTCCATCAAAGAGAAACCGTGTTTTCTTCAAAGATAAAACCACCTAGGTACTCTCTTTTTGGAAATCAAACCAATATGGATGATCAGGAATACCATAACAATGTAAGACATGGGGAGGAAGAAGAAAATAGAAACCAAACCGAAACTACCTTCGAGTTTTTGATTTTAGACACCACTCCAAATGTCAACATGAAGAATATTCCTCTCTCAGCACTACCTACCTTTTACAGTAAAAATAGTGAATATCCAGACACCTTCCTATTTGAATTTTACATCTTYTGTAGGAGCTACAACTACGTGAAAGATGCCCATAAATTAAAACTCTTTCCTGCCACCCTCAACGACTCTACACTAAGATGGTTCATGGGGTTGGGAGAATCTAGTATTAGATATTGGGAAGCCATGAAAGASATATTTCTTAAGAAGTACCAAAACTACTGCAAGACCAAAGAGTCTCGTAATGACATCTTTAAAATCCAACAATTAGAAGATGAGACCCTTGAAGACTATATGKAAAGATTTGGTTATATCTCCCATAAGTCAAAATACCATGACCTCCCAGAAGATGAAAKTGGGTCTCTTTTCCTTAAGGGGATTTSAAAATAATATCTAGAGATTCTTAACCTAATGGCATCAGGTGACATCTCCCATAAACTATTTGCTGAAATATGTGAAATGTGTAAAAATTACTCAAGGAGTAGAGCCAAAACATGAAAGAATGTCYGAGACCCTTAAAATAGAAGCTTAAAACCAATTAGTTCAGGTGGTATCATAAGATAAGAGATAGGGAACCTTTTAGAGAACTTCAAGATAGATATMTTAAGCACAATAGGTTCCCAGTTTGACACAATAAAAAAAAAAAAAATAGRAGGAGGAAAATGCAGGAATGAGAATATATTTCCCAAGATGCASGAGGAAGCATTCCTCAAGGGAATGCCCATTAGATAACATTTTAGTTTGTGKCTTTTGTACAGAAGACCAYGTGACAGAAAATTGTCCATCATTGCCCAGTTTATTAGCCATATATAGAAGTGGATATCCTGGGGAGTCTTCTTATGCACCTAGGAGGCCATGGCAGCCTAGGAACCAACCCACATACCCAAATCTACAATCTCAAGTTCCACCCTATTATCAACATCAACAACAACAGTGGAACTCACCAGGTTGGAAAAAATGGTCTACTTAGTACCAACATCCTTGCTTTCAAGGATGGGGAGGAGGACATAACCAAGGAAACCCTCAAGCTCCACCTATTCCTATTTCCAACCATCATTACCCTCAATTCTCATCGAACACTCTGCAACTTCTACCAGGATTTGTTCCACCACCCTTACCTCCTATTCCACAACAACAACTGCTACAATATCAAAATGAAAGCTCCCCGAGACCGACAGTATTACCGACACAGCCAATTTTGAATCCCAATAATAGCCCCCCTCAACCTCTTCACAATGTTGAGATGAAGGCCTTCCTGACATATGTAATTACTCTTGTTCCATTATAGGAAATTCAACTAATATCGGGAAAAGTTTTAGATAGGTAGAGACCTTCAATAGTCATCCAGGAAGAATAAGAAGAAGAAAGCACCAAACAACCCACGGATGACACTAGGTGGGAAGTTGTTATTATCCTGAAGAACCAATAACCCAAGATTCCCCAAAATGAACCTTCAAAAATTTTGAAGGTCCCTTCTTATCCAGACCGATTGGTGATCAAGAAACCTACCAATCGACCGGAGTTTGAAATTTTGAATGAATTGAAAAATATTTGTGTCAATATTCCTTTTCTTTAGGCCATTAAAGACATTCCAATCTACAATAAGGTAGTCAAAGAATTGTGTATGAAGAAGCTAGGTAGGAAGAAAAAGGATCCCCCTACAGTACACTTGATAGGAGGACTTTCTGAATACATATCAGAGAAACCAAAACTAGCAAAATATGGGAACCCAAGAAAACCTGTAGTGACCATAACCATTAATGAGGTCTCCATTGGAAACACTCTCATAGACCTAGGGGAAGCCATCAATGTTATGACCACTACTACCTTGGAGAAATTGCAGTTAAAGCCTCTTCTTCGACCTACCCCAACCATTTTGGAATTAGCAGATAAGACTAGGGTTATACCTGAAGGGATTTTAGATGATATCATGGTTACTCTAGCCTCATGGGAGTACCCCGTAGATTTTCTTGTCATTCATTCAAATTATCCTACCAAAGGCCATCCCATTATTTTGGGAAGACCTTGGCTAGCCACAACCAATGCATTTATGGGTTGTAGAGAAGGATAAATGACCATCTCAAATGGTCTATCTATTCAGAAGCTCACCATTTACCCTCCAAATCAACCTATTATGGAGAATATATGGTGGCTTGAATGTCCATACGAGAATGAGGAATGGGAAGAACCTATATTTCCAAGTGACCATGCATGCACACTTTAGGAGCATGCAACAAAAAATGTGCTAAACCAGTTTATTTATGCTATCACATGTGTGGATTTTCCATAGTCTTTTCCCCAATTTGAATACATGTTTGGGGAAGAATTTCAAGAACAATTAGACCCATCCATTTTGTCTCTGACATCTCTTATTTAAGAGATAGATGAGTCTACTATGTCTTACACTATGCCCTACGAGATTAGTCTAGGAAAATTTTTACATATAAACTTCGGGCTAGATGCAAACCAACAGAAACAATTAGTAGATATCCTTAAAGAAAAATCAGGAGAATTTGACTGGGAATACACTGACATGAAGGGTATACACCTCGACAGATGCATCCATCACATATATACCCAGGGGGAAGTAACACCTTTTAGGAAACCCTAGAGAAGGATGAACCCAACACTCAAAGACATAGTCAAGGAGGAGATCCAAAAGTTGTTAAATGTCGGATTTATCTATCCCATCTCTGACACTAAGTGAGTATCCTCGCTTGTAGTGGTTCCAAATAAAGTGACCGGGAAATGGAAAATTTGTGTTGAATTCCGGGAACTAAACAAGGCCACTCTGAAAGACTACTTTCCTCTCCCTTTCATTGACCAAGTTCTAGATACCTTGTCTGGAAAGAAGTATTTCTCCTTTCTAGATGGGTACAGAGGGTACAACTAGATTCTTATAGCACCCGAGGACTAGGATAAGACTACCTTTACTTGTCCTTGGGGAAGCTATGCCTATAGGGTATTACCATTTGGATTTTGTAATGCTCCTGCCACTTTTCAATGAGCAGTATTAGGGATATTTTTCAATCTTATTCATGATTGTGTGAAAGTCTACATGGATGAATTCACAGTCTATGGAAACACTTACCAGGAAGCCATAGACAACTTAGAAAAAGTCCTCATCAGATGATAGGAAATGAACCTATCTCTAAGTCATGAAAAATGCAAAATGTTGTTAACTGAGGGAGTGGTTCTAGGACATCATGTTTCATCTGAAGGGATAAAATTTGATCCTAAAAAGATTGAGGCCATCATCAAACTTCCATCCCCCAAGACTCAGAAAGAGGTGAGAAGATTTCTTGGACATGTCAGATATTACCGACAGTTTATTAAAAATTTTACAAATATGTTTTCACCTATGTTTGGATTATTGATAAAAGATGTTGATTTTGTTTGGACTGAGCAAAGTCAAACTACCTTCAAAACCCTTAAAGATAAGATATCCATGGCACCAGTTCTTAGAGGGCCCAATTGGACTCTCCTATTTCATATATCCACCAATGCCTCCAACACTACAATAGGAGGGGTATTAGGGAAGAAAGAGGACCAACAATCCTATGCCATTTATTTTGTGAGTAAGAACTTGTCCCCTACCGAGTTAAACTATACAGTTACCGAGAAAGATTTCTTTGTAGTTGTTCATGCTATTAACAAGTTTCGTCATTACATTACAGGTTATGAAGTATTTGTACACACCAATCATTCATCCATTAGATTCCTCATGAATGAAACTATAACTAATGGTCAAGTGACCAGGTGGATTTTGTTATTGCAAGAATTTAACATCACTATGCTTGACGGACCTGGAAAGGATAATGTAGTCGCTAAATTTATTTCTTGAATAAAAAATGAGGATGATGATATCCCTGTAGATAATAGTTTCCCAGATGAGAACCTCTTTTCCCTTGCTGTTAATACCCCATGGTTTGCATATATGGAAAACTATCTGGTGACTAGGAAGTTACCGTCTCATTTGTCACCTCATAAAAAGAGGAAAATTATTACACAGAGTGTTAATTACTCTTGGGTTGGTCATGATCGTTTTCGCACAGGTCCTGATTTGATTATTTGTCGATGTGTCTAAGAAGATGAGGTACCAGAAATACTACAAAGTTGTCATGATGGACCATGTGGTGGCCACTTTTCTGACAAACGTACAACATATAAAGTGTTACATTCAGGTTACTATTGGCGTAGCATTTTCAAAGATGCTTCTAAATATGTGAGAAGTTGTGATAGTTTCCAAAGGACAGGAAGACCTACATCAACTGAAGAAATGCCTTTACGTTCCCAATTTATGATAGAACCCTTCAAAAAATGGGCCCTTGACTTTGTAGGACCAATTTCACCCATGTCTCATAGGAAGAACTATATTTTGGTTTGTACAGACTATGTCACCAAATGGGTATAGGCAAAAGCCCTATTCAGGGCTACAGAGAAGTCTGTTGTTGAATTTATCCATGAAGACATCGTTACCTGCTTCGGTGTCCCTTGTGAAATTGTTACCAACCAAGGCACTCAATTCACTTCTAAGATGATGAAATAGCTAACAGAAAAATATGGCATTAAACATTATAAATATTCTCCATACCACCCTCAAGCCAATGGTCAGGTAGAATATACAAATAAAGTTTTGGAATCCATCTTGACCAAGACTGTTCAATTACATCACTGGGATTGGGCTGATAGGCTCCCAGAGGCTTTGTGGGCATACCGGGCTACCTGGAGGAATACCACTTGACATACCCCTTATGAGATAATGTACGAGAAACAAGTACTTTTACCAATAGAATTCCATGTAGGGACCTTCCATATTTCTATAGAATTAGGATTAAACCTGGATGAGGCTCAAAAGCAACGAGCCCTACAATTGAATGAATTGGATGAAATCAAGCAAGATTCCATCCAACGAACGATACTAGTCCAAACCAGAGAAGAAAGTGGCATGAAAAGTTTATTAAAAAGAAACACTTCCAACCTGGTGATTGGGCTCTGTTGTTTGATTCCCAATTCAAAACCTTCAAAGGAAAACTCACCACCTGGTGGTTGGGCCTTTACAAGGTAGACACTGTATATGAAAATGGAGCTGTAAAAATTAAAACAATTGACGATGGACAAGTTTCCTTTGTGTTAAATGGACACTGACTTAAATTTTATCATAAGCCCATTTCTAGAGAGGATTTTCTACAGGTCATGTCAACCGAAAAGGCATTGTCCTTAGTAGATGGGGAAGTCCCCCCTTGTTCTTCAAAAGTTTTCTGAATTTCCTACTGTATATTTGTAAATAGTTTTTGAATTTTGTTAATAAGGAAATTGTAGAGATTTTTGTAAGTATTTATTTCACCAGGAGTACACATTTTCAAGGATCTTTCTTCAAAACATCATTACACTTGAATTTTGTGTGTGCTAAAGAATCAAATGAATATTGACTTATCGTAATTAGCCCTATTTTTGCAAGAATTCCCATTTTTAGGCATTCTAAAGTAGTTTCTCTTGAAACTCTTCACCACTATATAAGGAAGTGATACCATAACTATCAATCCTAGAGGTCTCTCGTATAGTTTTTCCAAGAAACCTGAGTAAGTGAGTCAAGTGTCTTTATCAAAGAGTAACAAGGAGGTATAATTAGCAGTTAGTCATGGAAACATCACAATAACTACAAAAGAAGGAAGTAAGTTGAGCCTAGAGATACCTTTATGTTCTTTATCAATGGTACCATCCACTAGACACTAAATAGCTTGACTATATCATATATTTAGATAGGACATGTCCTCTTAAGTACCCCTTACATCAGGACAATCACTAATTAATATAACAGAAAGTCATTCTCTAACATAAATACCATCCCAATTAAAAAAATAATAATAAATGTTTTCAGAGTTGTTCCCCCATCTTCTTGCATAAGCAATATTATACTAAAATATTAAAAGATGGAGGGTCAGTCTCTGAGGGTTTAAGAGGATAACTCGTCGGGATATTGAACAAGTCTGGTGGCAGAAGGTGCTGGCCTGTGGTATAACTAGGTAAACCCATCAGAGTACTGAACAAGCTTTTTGGCAATGGCGCATTCTACCTAGCGAGGATGGTAATCTGAAAAAAAAAAAAAAAAAAAATTAAACTTGTCCTAATGTACGACATTACTTGTAGAAAAAGATGACATGAAGTATGTGTGGTTAAGCTAGGGTTAATGAATCTCATACACTTTCCATTGGGGAATAAATCTAAGACTATCTTGAAACTTTCTTACCTATCTCTTCTTATCTATATATAGGATCTCTTATCCTATAGGTGGGGCCATCTTCTAACCATCTCATCAGACCAATCTATGAAATTTATTTCTACACTTGAAATACTATAAATCTTCTGCTATTGGGGGATACTAACTGGTTTCCTATACTTTTGATTGTGAGGTGTCACAATACTTAGGTGTGGGGGAGGGTTTCATGAGCTAACAAATGATCATTGCCTAGAGAAATAAATCTTTGCAAGAATTTTTGTATTATTTTTATGATACTGGTTATTACATTAATAGTCATGTTATGTTTGAAATGCTAAACTCTTGTGTGTTATAAATTATTGAACATATACTTAACAAACCACTCTTTATCGGTTTATCTTTCATTACAAGCTGCATATTGTAGGTTTAAAAATACATGTTTTATGCTTGTTGTAACCTGTTCATTGTAGGTTTTGACATTATATGTCATATGCAAAAGGATTGAGTGAGCATGGTGGAAAAATCAACCACAATGGAGAATTCTTCCTCTACTCATTAAACCACTGTGATTGTCAAAAAAATTTAATTTGCAGGCTATCCATTACAGGAAGTGAAAATGTATTTAACACAGAGGTACCAGATGAAGTACCATATGAGGTGCCATATGAAATATCGTATGAGGTGCCGAATGAAATGCCATGTGAATTACACACCAATAATTGTCCTAGATTCCAGGTAACCAGAACTCAATTACATTTAATTGAATTAATTGCAGACATTGATTGTAGAAGCTCCATATGTTTATGATCAAATTTCCAAGTCAACAGACTTGGACATTGATCTAACCACGCATCATTACATTTCCCCAAAATGAGCCATCGAATTTGAAATTCCCACACATGGAAGCTTACGCACAAATGTGTGCAACGTAGTCCACCATAAGCACATTCAAAATCGGGCTGGGAAACCATTATCTCCATTTTCACTTTCCATTTTCTTTTCCCTACGTTAAGGAATCGTGCCCAACCTCTGCCAATTCATCCCCTGTTCAAATCATGCTCAGACCATGCCCAATTCTTGCCATCTCCTAGCCTGTTCGCACCCTTGCTTAGTTAATTTCACCTCTGTCACAATTCCAAGGAGATACAAATCTTCCTCCTATGCAGACTTGTTTTCCATTCCCAAATTTTCACAATGCAGAGAAGTTTTTTTGAAGGTAGGCTGGGGGCCATTTTTGTCTAGCTTGAAAGGCCACAATGATGGTCTCTCCATGCAATTTGCAGTCAATTTCTATGGTAATACAACAAATGTAGGGTCTATTACCTTTGAAGTTTCAGAAGAGTCCATTGCTGCAGCTACAAAGCTCCCAAGAATGGGAGATAGATGGTTCAAAAACCACCAATTTCTGCGCTCAAGTTATAACAGGGTGTTTAAGCCCAAATTCGAGAGCATTTCAGGAGAAAAAGGGTATGCTAAGGAGTGAATAAAGGTGGAATTGATTAATCCCCTCATCTTCATTACAAGGTTAGTTACATGTGAAGGTAGATACTCCACCTTCAAAGATTGTCATTTTAGATTGTTCGCTCATATTTTTTTCAACAAACCTTTGAACTTCCCATTCTATTTTCTCAAAAGCTTGGAGAAGATGTCCTCTCAAGTGAGGAAGAATGTGACTAACCCCCACAATAGTCTCTTCTAGCATGGCTTGATCAAACTCCTCGTTCTATCCGAACTAGAGAAACAGGGGAAAAATTGGGATGCCTTTATCTACCAATTTGCAATCCCTCACTTGACAGTTAAGACCGAAAAAAAGCCACTTAGCCTAAAAACTATCTCTCCATTCAAGCCTTGCTCTCCAAGAACTTCAAATCCCATTGCACAAACCATCTCTTTACCAAAAAAAACCAAAATCTTGTTGATATCCCTACTTCTTCATCGGGTAAAAAGACCAAGAGCAAAGACCAAAAGAAGCCTATTGTTAACCCCCCAATTCCTTCACTCTCTCTTGATCCTACACCTAAACAACTCCAAGAAGTAATTCATCAAGACTTTCCCATCATTCTCACAAACAAGAGGGGAGCCAATCAACTTGGTAAAGGACCCTTTCAGAAGAGTACCCATAGCACAAGAACCAAGCCTTATGAAAAACCTCCACCTTCTTCAGACCCTATCCAAGTGTCCTGTGACCTTGAGAGCACTCACAAGAAACTTAGGGAAGTTTCTATAGATGGATTAGAGCCACTAAGGAAAACAAAATTAGAACCTACCTCTCCTTAGCGATCCCCCATCACTCCTACTTCACCCTTGCCTACTCTAGATCCTAAAACTGATAGATTTTCCACATCCCTCAAATGATCTAAGTATTCCTTGGAGATCATCGATTATGCCCCAACCATAGAGGAGCTACAAAAGGAAAACCATCAGCTTCTCCAATAGTTGGAGGAAAGGAAGACAATAGATACACACCTTCATCATGACATTGCAGTCCTTCAAACAAAATTTAACTCTCTTCAATGATTGGTCGATGACATAACCAAATAAAACCGCAACCTTAGAGCACAACTGAAGCAATATAAGAGGAACAAGGAAAAGTCTTCACAGCAAGAAGGAGAGGCTTCTAAATCCAATCCTCCTCAGCAAGCCTAGTCATGAGGGGTAACTTCTTTTTGTTTGCAGTGGGACCTGCAAAATCGTAAGTGTGGGGGTAATGTTGGGCCCGAGATATGATCACTTTTATGACAATTATTATACACTTGTGTCGCATGTACATATGTGTTTTTCATATTTTGAAGGAGCTTTTTGAAGAATTTTATGTTAAAACAGTATGATCTCCACCAAGTACATTTGATTCATGTTTAATGTCATTATTGGGTATAATTCATCACATTTTATGATTACCAAGAGCTAATTCACAATTTTTTGGTGTTACAGGGCAAAAACACACCATGTTTCTACCTTCGACACCTTGTCTGTCACTCCTTCCAGCACTCGTTCTGGTACCCGATCTGACACTCTGTTTAGCACTGCGTATTGCACAAAAATGGAGGGCGACTTGGTTGTTATGGTATAACGGTCAGTGATGGGTGAAATGGGAATGTGGGTTTTGTTCATGCTTGCCCCCTCCAACTACTGAGCTCCCAACAACTCAGTTTTGGTTGTTCAGCTGAGCGATTATTGGCTCACTCTATTTTATCAATTAGGGCATCATTTAATGCAAATTGTCGAATTTAGAAGTGGTTCGACCCTCCTGTGGTCGACCACTTGGCCTATAAACATTAAAAATACCACCGAGGTGGTCAGACATATGTAAAGTAGCAGAACCATCAATGTGATAGATAGAAATATGATTTTCCTCTATTTTGCCATTTTACATTGCCATATTATACAAGAACTGTGTTTTTGAGTTTTTATGATGAATTCATCTTGTTGAGCACGTGGTGTGCTTTTAGAAAGTGACCACGACTTGTTGGGGGGGGCACTAGCAGTCTGGTAACTATCTTTGTGTTTGTTTATGCATTTCATAGTTTAGTTGTTCTCTTTATTTTCCTGTACATGCATTTTTATTATGTTAATTAGTTTGTTGTTATAATTTAATTGATTTCACTCTCTTTTGTAGGTTAGTATGATGAATTGTGTTAGCATGCATTAATCTTGTAGTTAGGAATGGATTTGCAGATTCCTATACTAACCCCATGTGTAGTTAGGTATTATATTATGCTTTTATTTATGATTTTAGAATCAAGTTTAAAATAAAGTTTTAAATAGAATAGAACAAAGTTTTTATTTGAGCTTTCTTTGACAAGGATTTGATGGATGGATAGGATCAATTTCAGTTTTTAATTATAGCTTGCTTATTTCATTCTTATGTAGGATTGGCTTAGCTAGCTATTGATTAATGTAGTTGTTAGTTTACTTTTTAATGTCATGTTTTAATTTTTGTTTTTAAGCATTTTCTTATTGCAGTTTGAATTGTTAGAGTATATATAGCATAGCTTTCAATTTATGTAATTTCCTTTCCTAGAATTAAATTGCAATTATATTTCTTAGTTAATGGTTGAATCTAGTTTTTCTTACGTAGTATAGAAGTACAATGATGATATCATTATATTGTTGATGGTTAATATATGAATATGCAGGGTAATTGACGATTGCTTTTGTCATGGCTAAATTCTCAGCAGATTGTTTAATCCATACCTTTCACTTTGTTATTGAGATCAGTATTAAGCTTATACCACTTGAATTGTCCTTTGTTTTCAAGTGCCATCAAGATATGATACGAAACTAGAGACATTCACACAACCACCAAGATTATGTTTTAGTTTTCACAGGTTAAAGAATAGTTTTTTTTCTTTCATAGATTAAAAAAGATAGTTTTCCTGCTTTCCGAACTCAGAAGATATAGTTTCTTGCTTTCATAGCTTAGGAAATAGTTTTATTGTTGTTGTAGGATAGATAATCTTTTTCTTTGATATGTTAGAGAACAATTTGCTTATCATAGATTAAAGGTTAGTTGCTAGTCTTTCTTGCCTTCAATTAAATAGATTTCCTTTTATGAATTAGAGATACTTTTGAAGTTTGAATTGATAATGTAGTCCACTTGCCTCTTAGGCTAAATAGTTGTTCAATGAGAAGTTTTAAGTTGATTACTTGCAGTAGAAGTTTGTTGGACAACTGAGAGGGGGGGGGGGTGAATCAGTTGTTACCGTGCTTAAACATTTATACTTCTTTTAAACTCTTTGTAGAAACATTGAATGATGATCACAATAATGTAGGGAAATAAACAATGGCACTTTCAGCATCATTCGCATATTTGAGAAACACAGAGACAGATATTTCCCGAGGAAACCCATATAGGGTAAAAACCTCTTTTTCTTTATATAATAAGTAATAGTTACATTCTTTACATTATCATACATATGAGCACCAACTCATAATGAGGCTACAACCTCACTTTTGCAAGCTGCTACTTGCTGAGAGCACCAAATCTTTGTTTTCTCTAGCACCCACTAGAAGGAAGCATCAACTCCCTGGTTTCTCTAGCACCAACTCCCTGATTTCTCTAGCACCAACTAGAAGGAAGCAACGACTCCCTGAGTGTTTCCATCACCAACTGGATGGAAGCACCAACTTCCAATCATACAGGAACCAACCTGTATAACAGAGAACAAGAGTTCTCCCTTGCACCACCCTGCCACCTTGGTTTCTCTGGCTGCAACCAGATGGAAGCTACAACTCCCTGTGTTCAAGCACCCACTTGAACCTCTGAGGACAACAATCCTCCCTAGAACCTCCCAACCTCCCTGAAATATAAATCTTTGCTACTAAAACTTATTACAGTGATATAATGTTCAACAATGGCTTACCATACTCATCACTGTTCTGTTGCATTTTGTTTTTCTATCTGCCTCACTACCTTCCTGCACACATGACTTGCGCTATCTGTTCTTTTGTTTTCTATGCTCTGTGCACCATGTCCATTCACTGCACAGATCCTCTTCTGTTCAATTCAGCTGATGCACTCTCTTCCTTCTTCACACATGAATCAACTTCAACAAAAACAACCACCACAACTTCAATAGTAACAACAACAACAACCCCATACCTTCTCTGTACCATGTACTTATAGCTTCTATGCACCTTGTGCATGAAATGCGTGATATACGTTTGCATACTCACACCGAACCGATATCCTCCACCTCTCGAGTGCTCTGCCTGATCATCATGGTAACTCTTCATCTTCTCTGGCAGTTTTCCCATGCATTCATCATCACTGGGTGTTATGCTGAGATTCCTTTTTCTCTCTAGCAGTTGAGACTCTTCATCTTCTCTGTTACAGTCGAGCTCGCCCTCTCTGTTTCAGCTAGAGGCTTCAATGCTCATCCATCTGTCAATCCCTTCTAAGAATAGTCTTCCTTCATTGGACAAAGCTTGGAGACTCTTCATCTCCTCTGGCGATCACACAGAGGTCTCTTCGAATTCTCCGACAGATGCCATCAATGGTTTCTGGCAGTTTCACTGTGTCGTGCATCAGTAGCCCTCTGATATCCTTCAGGTTTATCTGTGTCATTGGAAGAACTTTATTAGATCTTGCATTCATTTCGGCATTTCTGTGGCCAAGCATAGCACCTCTAGCTTCTACCTCCATCTTCCATCGATGTGACCAATGGCTATGACCACGCACTTATGCATAAAGCGCTTTTGCAATTTCTCATTTCATGAGTTTCAACACTATGCTTTGTTGACCCCAAGTCAGCAAAATTTCGATCGCTTGCCACATGTCCTATGATTCGATGGTCCAGATCTAATCTTGATTCAACGACTGTGATTGAATCGCAATTTCGACACTCTGGTTGCATTGAGTTCTTGCCTCTTCAAGTCGCGATCCCTGAAACCCTGAAATGGCCTGGGATCAATGGTCCTGATCAACACTTGATCTGACGGTTCAGATCATTTCGTGATTTTGCATTTCACGATTTCGACATGCTTGATGTTTTGTTTTTTTTTCACTTCAAATTCCCGATCCACGAAACTCCGTAAAGAAGTCGAATCAACGGTCCAGATGACATCTTGATCCGATGGTTGCAATTACATCACGATTTTTCATATCGCGATATCAGGATTATTGATGTTAATACTCTTTGACATCTCCAAAACTCGATCCTCGAAAGCTTGAAATGGACTTGGATCAATGGTCTAGATCAAACCTTGATTTGACGGCTCAGATTACATCGTGATTTTTCATATCACGATTACGCTCGCTTCTCCTTGTACCTTAAAGGGAATGCGGGTTCTTCTTGATCCAACGATGGTCAGATCCTATGCTTGGATCTAACAGCTGAGATATGTGCTCCTCTTCAACGATCTCTTCTTGTCTACATTCAAATCTGATGATCCTCATTCTTTCAGGAATTTTGAATGGAATCCAACGATCAAAGATTCTTCTCAAACTTTATGAGTCTTCGATCACTCGATCAATCTTGCGTTGCCTTCGATCATTCGCCTTCAATCATTCGACCTTCCTGAACTTATCTTCTGTTTGCCTGTCAATTACAAACTTCCTATACTAATGCCATATTCACTGTTGTACTTTCCATCAATGACAAATATATGTTGCCTGTACATTCTTCCTGTACTCATGCCATCTTTACTATTGTACTTGCCATCAATGAAAAATATATGCTGCCTGTACATTCTTCTTGTACTCATGCCATCTTTACTTATGCCCATCTGTTACATTGTTCCTATACTTATGCCATTCTCTATTCCTGTACTTATGCCATTCGTTGTCTGTTAAATATTTGCCAACAATATCCCCCTTTGGCATTGATGGCAATACAACCACCCGCATGCATTCGGACTTGACTCTCCTCCCAAACTCTTTTCTCTCCCTTTGACATCAATGTCAAAGAGAACATGCTCCCCCTGAGCTATGGTAGTATTTTATTCCTTGGAAATATTAATTGCTCATGTCTATGTCTTAGGGAACAATTTACAGCTTTGTGACCAAAGTTAGAACAGTAGAAACAATATCCATAGAAAAATTCTTTGTACCTGGAAAATGGTTGTATTCTTTGAGAAAATCGATTTCTTTCATGTTGATGATGTCTTTGAGCAGGGAGTGCATTATTTCTTTGTTCTACAGATTCAATCCTGGAACCTTTTTCTTTACTTGTCCTGGGCGGCTGATTTTCTTCCTTTGTTTTTGCAGGTTTGTTGTTGTCATTGGCTGTCAATTTGACATGGACACTAGTTTTGACAAACTTGATGGGTTCTTTGTTTCTTGGCTAACCACTACTTGATCCCTCTTCAAACCCCAAACCAGTTTTTAGCTTTGAATTTCTTTGTTGA
>ML815601.1:115457-134600 GCA_009831015.1 Picea engelmannii
CCTTTGGGCTTCTGTGACATGTCATGGGAAATTCCCTTCCCTCTGTTTAAAATTCTACCTCTAATTTGTTGTCTCTTCTTTCTGGCCAACTTCTCCTCTGCTTTCAGCAAAATCTGATAAGCATCCTCCATTATCCTTACTATCATCATGTTGATTTTGTCCTATATTTCATATCTCGGGCCGTTTATATACTTGGAAGCATTTTCGTCATCTCTCTCTCTTTTTCCACCCTAATTTTTAGCCTATAGAACTCCTTTGTGTACTCCTTCACAGTCATTCCTTTCTTTCTCAGGTTCTGCAACCTCCTGAATAGATTTATCTAGTAGTCCTTAGGTATGAATTTATATTTTATCTTGGCTACCATTCTATCCCAACTCTCAATATTTTGTTTTCCCTTGTTCCTTCTGTCATCCCGCAGTTCATCCCACCACAGTGTTGCATGTCCTTTTAACTTTGTGACAACATTTTTCACCTTTTTCTCCTCATCGAAATATTCATAGTCTAAATAATTTTCCATTGCTCATATCCAATCAAGCAATTCCTTGACATCCAAATTACCCTCATACATTGGGATGTTTATCTTTTCTCTAGCTCCCAACTTGAAAACTACTCTCAAAAAGCATTCTTCCATAGCATCCTATGCTAAAAATTATTCAACTTCCACTTCTTCATTCTCTGAATCACTAATGTCTCCATCATCAGGTGATCTCCTTTGCGATGTTTCCATGGCATCCAACCTTGCTCTAAGTTCTCGCATCTCCCTTTCCATAACTCTATTTGCTACGGGAGGCTCTGCACATCTCTTAGGCGGCATTGTGTTGATGTATTTGATACCACTAATGATATCAACATACTTCCTTGCCTCCTCTCTCCTCTATCTGAAAACAATTTCAGGATCCGATACCACTTTGACACAAACCTTCCACTTATCTCCTTGGAGCTGTGTGACGTTTCGGTCTTGGATATTCAAATTCCTTGAACTGAATTGGTGCTTCGGGCCTTCAACAGACCTTGAACAATCTATACACAAACACAGGTCCCCTTTATGTCGCCTGCAAGCTCGAACAACCTACAAATCCACTCTCTGACGCTTGGCAACATCGATTTGTGAGTACTAGTCTCACGCTAGACCCTTTCTCCTATGTGACCACATGTTGTGACTGTGGGTGAACTCTTCATAACCTCGGGCTTCGACGATATTGCAACCTCTACCTTTTTTTCCTTCTAAAACACTTTTCCATGAATTCGTGGATCTCTGTCGCGTGTATGCCTATATTTAATGGTCCAGTTGTACTTCGGGTTTTGCGACTTCATGGAATTTTACTTAGTCCACACACCACTTCTCCGGACCTCCAACTCCTGTATTTTATAATCCGCTGCCACATGCCTCCTCGTAGCCAACAGTTAATATTTTCCTCGCAATTTTATGACTTCGACGATCCCACTCCTCAATACTTCAAAACACTCTGAACTCTGAAATCCCAAAATACCTCACGGCTAACCTTTATGCAACTTCCCCAGATCTGACAATTTGGAATGATCCCAGTCCCTCCCAGATGGATCTTGTTCATTAATATTTGGGAAACCTTAAAGGACTCCTCCCTTTGAATATTTCTCATTTTTCTCCATCCTAGACTTGTTCTCTCAAACTGTTGCCTCCTTAGAATGTTCTCTTTGACACTTAGTTGAAATTTCAGCGTATGCATGCCTTGCAATAGGTCTTCCTCCAGAACGTATCTTCTATGTGGATGACTTCCACTACTCCTCCTAAGCTTCTGAGTCAAAATACTATGTTTCACACTCCTTGTGGAAAAACGTCCTTCAAGATATCTCTACAAAACTTTCTGAGTCAAAATGGACTTTGTCACATACACCTTGTGAACGCTATGCACTCATTTCACACATAAGGTTCAGGTTATCTCTTCTGATCATGTGATTCAAACAAACTCTATCAACACACAACTTTTGGACACTATGCACACTTGCACTTACTCAAAGAAGAGAAACAATTGAAACTTATCTAAATCTTAACATATTCATACATTATGTTAACACTCAGTAATTTCTTTGGGATGCATCAAAGAAATGCCAAGGTAACCTATAAACCAACTTTAGGTTGGATTCTGACCCTTCCAACTAGAGAGGTCTCTCTCAAACATGTAGAGACTAAAAATACCCAAAACTATTTGGCAATAGACACACAGAGGTCATATTCTGCAATAGAACATGTTTGTTTAGGTTTTTAAAAGGGTTGGTAGCAAAAACATGAGGAAGAAAACATTGGGAAATGGGGTCAAATCCTGAGATATACTATGAATATTAATGCAAATGATGTACTCCTAAGGGAATGTAGGCAAAGTAAGCATATCCTTCAACAATAAATACTATTTCAGATGATGGCAAGAAATAAAGGATAAAATCCCATTACAAATTAGAGCATCAAAAAAAGATGAATTCTCAATTGGAAATTTAGAAGAAATAACATAAGGATGACTATAATGAACAAAGCACTTAACAGAGAGTGAATTTTGGACCTGTAATCAGTAAAAACAACAACTTCATTAACCATATGAAAGGAAAATCTATCAAGGATGAATTCCAGTCATGTACTCTTAGTTATGCTTAGAAGAAAGAACAAAAATGAAATGAATGTGGAACAGAGGAAAACACACTAAATAATACACCGTGATGAATCTCAACTATTAGAGAGCACTGTACTCTTGTATTAATTCGTAAGTACATTATGATAATTTTACACACAGTCCCTTCGCCTTCCTGGCTAAAAGTTCCCCCCTTTCTCTACTCTTTTACAATGAAATATATAGAACTCAATTCTCTTTCCATATCACAATTTCGAACTCCAACCCCTTTCCCAAAATAGAAATAGTTACAAATATAACATGAGATGTTCTAATTGATATCCTATTTTTCAGGAGAAAAAATAGTCTTCAAAGTGCCACCTGTAATTCTCAAACCATAACAATTGTGTAAAGTATGAGAACCATTTTTGTATATAAGCTCATTCTGAAGAAAAACATCTCTCATTTTCTTGAAATTCATCTCCAGCTGGCCAGAATATGTGTCACAAAAACATGTCTCGAACAGGAAATCATAACTGGAAAATATGGCTCCAAGATTCCTTCGAATCTCCCAATCCATGACACATGTGTGAAAAATGAACAAGGTTAATGTTCTAGGTTCTGTTCTTGACAATAACCTCCTTTGAATTTTGAAAACTCATTCGGGTTCATCCAAAAATCATCCTGTAAGTCTTAACTACTGCAGAAACTAACTGACACATCCTCTTTGAAATGTCACTTGTTTTTTTTTTCAAATCTAATTTTATTTATCCATATTCTCCTTAAATATTTGGGAATAATATATTTGAATAAAAATAATTCTCAAATATTTTTTATCTTAAAATTAAATTTCCATAATTTAATTCATGCCCGTGGTTTTGAAAAACCATTTATTGCTTGCTTCACATGGTTTTGAAAACCATGTATTTTTTTGCCCAATTTACCATTTCACTGTGAAAACTATTCACTTGTTTGTTTCCCATGGTTTTGAAAACCATGTATTGGAAACCATCTTGGTAAACTTTGAAAATATCCTTTGATCTTCCCCTTTTACTTCTGTAAAAACCTTGGATAAACAATTGTCCAAAACTTCTGTTCACCTACATTTTCTTCTTTATGATTCTTTTCCATAGCAATACACATTAATTTCTTTGCTCTGTAAAATTTAAATTTTACCTCTGTACAAATATTTCACCGCGAGGAATAATTTCATTTATTGGAAATTTCATGATTATTATTGAAACGCACTCCTAGAAAATATGACACACATAAACCATATAATAAATGGTTTCAATATTATTTCGGGCTTGGGAGGAGTGGTCTTACTCCACACCACTCTTACCCTCGAAATGCATCATTTAAGGACACATGATCCAACTTAAAACCCAATGGTTTGGATTTTGGCCCGCCTTAAAAAATGAACCCTCGTTTATATTCAACCCCCGAAATGTATATGCTCCCTCCATCCACACTTTGAATTTTCAATATTAAGAATTGAGATTCATGCCCATGGTTTGACGTGAGGTCATGAATTAAATATTGGATTAAATATTAATATAAATATTTTAATATAAATATTTTAATATAAAAATATTTATATTAATAACAATAAACCCTTTTCCATTTTTCTAACGACTTTGGGCATATGAGGCTCATCACATGACTTTGTGGATAGGATAAGGGAGCTTAATCTTAATAAAAGGAATATTTTTAATTTTCAAAAGGAACTTGATTATAAGGGTAAAAATGAATGAAGTGATGGATCTGAGGGATTTAGATAAGCATTAAGGCTAGATATAGGTTTGGGATATTTTCCAATTTTCACTCATGGAGGACATGACTATTTTGGATGATTAGTCGAGTGAAGGATTTAGGTTATGGAAGCTTGACGGAGCTAGTGAAAATGTTTTAAAATCTAAGTGGAAAGATAGCAGAAGGACAAGATGATTTGGAAAAATTAATGCAAATTACCATGTGATAACACATTCAACCATGCAAATTCATTCAGAAACACAAGAAAGAGAAATAATAGAGTATTTCAAATAAACAGAAAGTATGCCATTCATTCATCCAGATAGACATGGCAACACCAGAAATTTGGGACAATGCTCCTCTGTTATATTCATTCAAATGAAATATACATGCGTTCATAAAGTCTTATAAGATTCAACAACTTCTACAACAACTATCGACAACCTATACAATAGTTTTCAACAATCTATCCAATAGATTCAACATCCTCTTCTGGGCAACAATACAAAGATTTATATAAGAGGGACTCTTCGAGCCTTTCCCTCAAGCTACCGTAGAGATATCCTATCGAATTAAAAGCTATCAACTACTTATAATTTATTACAATAAATATTTGTGACAAACAAATAAGATCGGACACATCCAATTTGTACTGCACTCATCTTCATTAAAATAAAATACATTCTTCAATGTCCTCATGAAATCATCCAGCTCCACAGCATTAAAGATGTTCTTTAATTACAATCCTTTCAAAATATTTACATGATATTGCACTTTGAATTTTAAAATTCACTTCAAAATGCATGTTGGCGCTTAGTTGTCCTCTACTCACGCTTTGTTGGCGATGCTCCTGCATCACCAAGTTAGGAAATGTAAGAACTGGTGCTTGACTAATCTATTGTTTAATATCATCGAAATATTTCTACTAATTCTTTCCCCACTCAAAATTGTTTCTAGCGGTTGTTATGGAGTGGAGTGGCCTAACTACCATTGAAAATTATGATATGAACTTCCATATGTACTACACTACCCAAACAAATATCTTAACTTTAGTGACATTAGAAGGAACTATCCACTTGATGATGGCCTCCATTTTTATGGGATCTATATTGAGTTATCATTCACTGATCATGCACCCTAAATAAACCAATGACTACTAAGAAAAACATCATTTCTTAAAGTTATCCAACAATTGACACTTTTTCATAGTTTACTGACCTACATAAGATGTGATATGTTCTCTTCCCAGGTATATCTATAAACCAACATGTCATTAAAATGCACTATTAAAAATTAATCTAAATAGGGACACAATAAATAATTGATCAAGAAAATAATTTTAGTTGGTGAATTACATAAACCAAAACGAATGACTAACCATTCATACATACCTTTCCTTTTCTTGAAGATAGTATTCTAGGTGTTTTATTCTTTAACGTGTTCCTAGTGGTATCACGACTTCAGATCCAACTTTGTGAAGTACTTGGCATGCTACAACTAGTCTAACAAATCATCAATCCTAGGTAGAGGGTATTGATTTTTGAGTGTGATGTTGTTCAAATATTTGTAGTTGATACACATTCATCAAATTCCATCCTTCTTGGGTACTATGATGATAGGTGACCCACAATTGACGTTCTTGGTTGAACTATTCCCTACTCTAGCAACTACTACAATTGTTTCTTTACTTCGTCCACTTCCATAATATATATATATATATATATATATATATATATATATATATATATATATACAACCCAATATGTGGTAACGGGGAGTTAGGAAACAATTGTATATCATGATCCACTTCCCTCTTAGCTGGTATCCCTTTATTCTCCTTGAACACTCCTTTATACTATTGCAACAACTACTCCAACTATTGTTTGTACATTTTGGTACATCCCTCTAGGGATGCCTTTACTCTTACTAATTCTTCCTCTAGTTGATTCTCTCATAAGAAAATTAATACGTATTTCACACTAGAATTTATCAACGCTTTGACTTGATTGACCAATATTAGAGAGACACTCAATTTACCTTTGTGTTCATTGATTATGTAAGAAATACCATCCTTGATAAGGAGGTAATAGTTTTCTGTCGGAATGAATAACACATCCCTCATATATCTGTATGGGATTCCAAACACTACACCACATAAATCAAGGGGTACTACATCTAACTCCACTTCATCAATAAAATTGACACTTATATAAAACATGATCTTACATTGTTTATTGAATTTGATCTCTACATCTGTATTCAACATTCCAATGGATATGGGCTTGAATTACCATGAACCTTCACCCAAGCTTATTGACCATATCATTTTCTATGAGGTTGTCCTATGAACTAAAATTTAATAGAGCATATACCTTGGTATTTTGACTTGGATATTAATATATACGATTTTATTCATCTCCTTCTCTTCCTTGTGATGAAGAATACTCAGATTCACCTCCTTTTCCACTAAAATACAAATAATCTTCTCATCCACACTTAATATTTTCTCTACATAATTGCATGAATTTCTACCCAATGGGTTCTTCTTCTTGCAATAATTCTTAAAATTCTTTGGATTTATCTTTGGATGTAGCTTCCAACACTTATATTTGGCGTTCCCAGTGATATTGCAATGGTTTTAGTGGTTGTTTGGATCCTTGCATTGATATGTCGTAGATGTAATTTTCTTGTATTTTCCTTTCCACTTCTTGTTCTTCTCCTTGGAGGCATCTTTGTGGTATTTCTATTTAGAACTACTTGGATTCCATTTCTTATGTCCTATGTTCTCCAAGTATTGTGATTTCACACAAGACTCATCAACGACACTTGGTTTGAAGAGCATCACCTGCTTTTGCAAATGTTATGCACCAAATACTTAAAATATCATAAGAAATCAGAAGTACACACCATATACACCAATTTGAGTGCCGAGTAGAAATCAAAGATATATAATATAAATGAGTTACATAATAAATATTTAAATAATATGAGAACCTCCTCCAAATACCCAAATACATTCATACATCCAAATTACTTGTCCTCAATAATGACTAGATGATCTCTCTCTATATGTCTATTCACACATTGCACATGTGGCCCTTTTATTATTATGTGGACCACTATTACATATGAATTTTCTCATTACATGTATATTTAAAATCATATATCCCCCCCTTGGGGTCACATCATATACATTTAGCCACATATATGCCCCTCTTAAGGTCATATCATACTACCCTCCTTCAAAATATTTTTCCTCAAAGATTTACAGTTAAATAATTTACATGTGATGAAACAAGGTAATATGATTTTATTATTTTCCTTATTTATTCTTTCCATTGATGATCATCCATCCATTCAAAATCAATTATTTTAAGTGTTAATCCTTTATGGATGGTTGTTGCATAATTTTTCTGCCTTTGATACCATGTGTTGTTGTTATAAGTTCTCCAACTTGTAGTAGCTTTTGGTCGTTGATAATATCCTATTGAATAATGATTTTGTGATGCTCTATACCATGAATATTTATGAGTATTCCATATTATTACTTGATAATGAATATATCAAGATTCTTGTCTTCCTTGATATGTTTCTTGGTAATGATGGTGTCAATATGTTTTCACATTTGATGGTTTTCCTTTACTATGCACACCCATTTAATTTGTCATTTTTTCAAAGATAATGGCATCCTCTAGTCTCATTGCTTTGTCTTTGATTACTCTAGCCTTGGAGATAACAGTGTGATATTTGACAGGCACATCATCTCGATGGAGTTTAACTTCTTCAAGTATCTTCCAGTGACCTTCTTGAATCTTGTCTTCTTTCTCCTTTTGAAGCTGCAATGTGACCGCTTCTATCAAATTCTTACATCCTTCTTCAATTTTAAATTGCACTTCTAATTTTAACTTATTGATATCTAGGTATTCTTAAACCTTCTTGAAAATTTCCTCTTCAAATATTTTAGTAGTCTCTTCATTAAATATCCTTGTTTTTGCTTGACTTTCACAATTCTTATTTTCTTATTTCAATCTCTTGACCTCATCCAATAATTGTTTGTGATGGTTTTGTAATCTGCATATTTAATCATCTTTCTTTTTCAATTCTTCCCTTCACTCATCCTTTTCCCACATCCATTTCCTACTCTTTCTCTATTTTAATTTTTTAATATCCTTAATGAGTGCTTCATTAATGTCTTGTATCTTATATAGATCACCACCTTTATTATTTATATCTTCTTTTTATTGCTTTAAATAATCTTGAATTTTATAGCTTGGATCCATTTTTGTATCCCTAATCCATTTATTTGAGAAGAGTTATTAAAAAAATTCCCATGTGGAGTGGATTATAGTATCTTCATTAAGGATTTTCCACCACTTAGAAGCTTCACCATGAAAAGATAAATATTCCCAATAAGGAATATTTTTGTTTTCTTTACCATCCTCAACTATTTCACGGGATTGATTTAATCATTATCTTCATCTCTATGAAAGTTAGGTATTTCCAATGATTATTAATTGAGTTCTAACCCAAAACCTCAACTTACAACATCAAATTTCAAGTGTAGGAACCCATTCAATGTGGAATTAAATTCCACATCTAATTATTTTTCTACACTTGAAATTTGAGTAAACCTATAAAGGGATAATTTGAAAATGTGATTAAAAAAGTAGTTTTCTTCCTTTCCCTCCAAAAATATTTACTCTTATAGTTGGCATTGTCACCTTGAATTTTTGGGAATAGGGTGGAACCAATTATGAAACAAATAGAAAATTTTGTAGATAATCGAAGACAAAAGAAAAAATTTCGAAGATAAAGGTGGTGTATAAAGACACTGTTACAACACTTAAGCAGAGTGCATTGTGATTAGAACATCACAATCCATATTTCACATATTGATATTCATTATCCATATGTTCCATTTCTTGATGATAATTACACATGGGTTTTTTTATTTATATCCTAAATATCTAACCAATTTCCTTGTAATTAGGAAGATCTTGTCCACATATAACCATCGGTTGTTAGAGTTGACTCCATAAACTATGCATTGTCTAGTCGCCTCAAAAATGTTTCTATACCCAACATAATATGTGCCCAACTCGTAGTTGATTGATGGGATGGTAAATCCATAGCCTGACTATATTGGATTGTTGGTCGACTGTCTGAATGACAGGAACATCGAATACTCAACCAATTGATGTAGATATCTGGTCAATAGCTTGATCGATTGTTTTCAGATGTAGGTCAACCACCTGACCGAAGGAAGCTAGGAGAAGTGTGGTGAACCATAAATGTTTGATGCTAGAATGCCCCCCATCATCACACGTCTCTAGAGATTGAGGATTTGGAATTATTTCATCATGACACCCCCCATAGTTTCATCTCCACGAAGCCCAAGCATTGTATATATATTGATAAATGTATCTTCAGATAAATATTTAGTGAATATATCAACAACTTGATCATTTGTTTTGCAATATTCAAGAGAGACAACTTTTTCATGAACCAATTGTCTCAGATAGTGAGAATGGAGCTAAAAATTCTTCATCTTACTATCAGAAACATGATTTTCAACAACATTTATGGCACTTTGACTATCACAGTAGATTGTAGTCAAGTTTTGAATAGGAAAGCCAAGCTCACCCAGAATTTGGCAGATTCATACTACTTCAGTATATTCATGAAAAACACCATGATATTATGATTTTATATTCAACAAGGATACCAACTTATGTTTCTTTCAATACCACATGAATGGTCCAATGACGAGACAAAAAACATAGCAAGAAGTGGAATTCTAATCACCATTGCTGTCAACCCAGTTAGAGTCGGTGAAGCCAATAGTGAATTTAAACTTAAAAAATACTTGATACTAAAATGAGTGGTACCCTTTAGATAGTGAACAATTATTTTTACTTCTTTCCAATAGCTTTCCCTTGGGTCCTGCATAAACCGAGAAACCACATTAGCAACAAAGGAAATGCTAGGTCAACTATGAGTAAGATGGTGAGATTTAATATAGATTGAAAATGAGTATCATAGAGCTTACAATTGTCCATCTTAAACCATGTCAAAATATCCATCACATATTTAGATTTAGAAATGAAAAAAACTTCACATAGTGATAATCCTTGAAGACCCAAAAACTAATGTAGAGTACTAAGATCTGTCATGTCAAAGGAGTCAACAAGTTATTTATTCAATATAAGAATGAGATCAATATTGTTTCCAATAATGAGTAGGTCATCTACATATACAACAACAATCAAAGTTTATTCATTGGTATGGAGTACATACAATCTATGACCAAATTCACAATGTTTGAAACCAAGTCAAAGAAAAAAACTATGGATATTAACATACAAATCTCTGGGAGACTACTTAAAACAATAAAGTGACTTCTTGAGTCGACAAACCAAGTTAGAATCTACAACAAAACCATGTGGTGTTTCTATGAAATTTTCTTCAGATATGTCTCCATGAAGAAAGATATTATTCCCATCCATCTGGTGGATTAGCTATCCAAAACGAGTGAGAAGGGAAAGAATCAGTCAAACAGAGTTTCTATTTGCAACATGGGAAAATGTCTCAATGTAGGCGATGCCTTTTTTTTGAGAAAATCCCTTCTCAACCAGGTGGGATTTATGTTTCTCAATAACACCTTTGGAGGTAAATTTAGTCTTATAGACCCATCAACACTTCACAATGTTCTTTCCTTGTAGTCAGAGAACTAAGTCCCAATTTTGATTCTTCAACAAATAATCAATTTATGTCTATATAGCATGTTTCAATTCGGGTCATACTTGAGCATCCTAGTAGGAAATATAACTATAATTTTCAAAAACACAAGTCATGAAGGCAACAATGGCATGTTCATTTTGACTTCAAGTCTGTTTCCCGAAGGACACATCATCGAAATTGTCTCGAGCATATTCAATTGTCTTGGCAGCCCATATACGTAAAAATGAAATGCGTGAATTGTTGTTTTGATCCAGGTGGATCTCGATAGCCATACACCTTCTCCATTGAATCAACATTTTCAAGCATGCGGTTTTGATAAACCATGATATTCACCATTTTGATTGGGAAGTTAATGTAATTCCATCTCCATTTGTAATGTAATGTAATGAATACAATGTTAATGCATCAAATCCCATTAGAAATATGCATTTAAGCATGCTTGGGATAGAGTAGTACTAGGATGGGTGACCTCTAGGGAAGTCCTAGTGTTTTACATGCCTATGGAATTTTTTAAACTCATACCAATTTATCCCACATGCATCATGGGAATTATTCTCCCCTCACGCTCTCATAAATCATAAAGGTGAAGGAGGTCCTTTAAGAATGTAATGGAGTGTGATGTAAATCTTGTTCCAAATGAAGCATATCCAACATATTTTTATCTTCATAGATAAGCTACCCCATTCTATTCAGTTTGTGTTCTACAATATTCTATTATTTTATTCATTAATAGAAGTTGGGTTTCAGTATATTTCTATGTTTTTGTTGTTAACACATAAGATTGATCATGTAAGGAATGGTTTATGGTTTTCAGAGCCTACAATTTAACCATTTCTCCAGGGATTATGTCATACCATCAACTAAAAGCCTCCTCAAAGTGTGCAAGCAATATTTGAGTTGCCATTGTGAACGAGCACTACGAACTAGTTAAGAAGCAACGTTGTAGCTTGGTTAGGTTACAGGCACTAACGTTCGGACTTATCAACATCCACAACAGCCTTAGGAACATTAGGTACTACATGAGTATTTTCATCCTATTTGAAGGTCAAGAAAGTGATTTTGGACGGTTTTTCCTTTTCACGCTGCGAATTCGCAGACAAGAGCACTATAAACTCATTTCTTGTAGCTTATTTTACATATTTGATCGTAAATCCAAAATGGTGATGTGGGTTTTTCTGAAATTGTTTGTGGAGGATAACGATAATGTCATTGACTTTCTGTCCAAATTTTAGCCTGACCCAGTTTCTAATTTGAAAGATATAATTAAAACCCAATTCACTGCAAACTCTTTGTTTTGCATAGTTGTTGGATATTATCCTTGTTTGGAGGTTTCCACCTGTCAAGGAAGGTTCTAATGGTAATATAGGAGTGTTTTGGAAATTAGAGACATGTGTTCCATCTCCAAATCAATCAATACGACCTGTTTCAAAAGGAATTTATCATCATAGACAAAATACCTCCCAAAAAATAGGAATTTGTTAGTATTTTGTTGGAATCATTTGTAACAAGACTCGTAAATGGAGGAGGATCCTATGTAACTCCTTGGTTTCGACCTCCTTAGGGTGGATAGATATTATTCACTAAAAATGAAAGGTATTTTGATGAGAAAAGGTTTTTATTCATGATCCAAGAGAGGAGAGAGCTGGAGGAGAAATTTTAGTTGCTCATTTGTAAGCTTGAGGGCCTGTTTGTAATGACATTTTCTTCCATTAAATATTCACGAGAGTTGTTATCAAATTGTCTTCTTTGTTTTCCCATTTCTTTGTCATCTTATTTCTTGAATATATTATAGGTTCTGAGGATCATAGCGGCCATTGATTGACGGATTCATGAACAAAAGAGGATATGTTATAGCTTGCCCATTAAATCATTGTTCATTATTTAAGAAATATTTATCTATTTATATAAATGTTTTTTTTACAATGGATGTTCTTCCTTTTGTCATATTCACCATGATTCTACTCATCATCATATATATATTTGTCTGGTATATATTTTGATTTCCTTTGATCTGTAGGATATTATGACTCCATGCCCAATGGAATGCCTCTAGAGACATTTGTTGCCCTCTCCCTTTATTTCCTATTATTGTTGATCCACCTATTCAAACCCTTTAATCCATTTATATTTTTATGGGTACTAGGCTTACACATATAGTAGTCTAGGTGTGACTTCTAGTGCTAACATCTGCTATAGTTTCTTTTGTATCTCATTTTTTTCTCAGCATAATCCATACACAATCTATATCAGTGGTATCATATTAGTTTTCTCCTTGTAATTTCTTAGATCATTTCCCCAACAAGGTCAAGGTATAGAGAGTTGTGTCTCAATCTATTTTCTCTTGAGGATAACTACTCTCGCCAGCCCAAGCGACCTCTCTTGGTAGAATAAAAGAGAGATGATGGAGAAGGAGATCCATTCAAGGTGTTTCTTGAGGAATCCATCGTGTGATAGAGGAATGAGATGATGTACAAATTCACTTAGATCCTTCAACAACTACCGATAGTGGTTGAGGCACATTTGACAAGTATTCATTTTATAGGTGAGACACCCTTCAAGGTACAAGTCAGTTTTGATAGCCTCTTATTTGAAGGCTAGATAGATGCATATGCTCTAGAGAAATGGTCAAATCTGCTAGAAGGTTATCACTCTATCTAAAAAATTATGAAAATAAAAATGATCACCTTTGCACTCATTAATTCCATTCCCCATGTCAAAGCATGGTGGGAAGGTTACTATGAGAGTTACACCGCATATGAATCTATGTCATTTAGGAGAGAACCCACTTGGGAAAACTTTGTAGATGCCCTCAAGGAGGAGTTATACCCTATCATAAACTATGTTGACCAGTAAATGAGATGGATGACTATACATCGGAAAAAATACCAGATGGTTCTATAGTACACTAACATATTTCATACCTTTTCTTCAAAATCTGGTATCAAATACTCCAAGTAGCACCTGGTTTTGAAGTATCGAAGTGGTATGAATAGGTACACTAAAAAAGAGATTGATTTCTTGGACATATCCTCATTCAGAGTTGCTAATTGATATGCAATACAAATTGAGAAGAAATTCAAGAAGTGGAGTAAGCGGCAGTTCAGGTTTGCAAATATGTCACAAAAAATGTAGGGAAAAGGAAATCCTAACTCACATAATGAAGGACAAAGAAAGGAGAGTCAATCTCAAGAAAATAAGTTCACGAAACTGGCTAATAAGGGTGATGGGAAGTCTAGGAAAGACACTGAAAAGTGGTGTGGGTTCCAAAAAATCCCCTGATACAACACAAATGAATGCCAATCAAAATAGTCATTGGTGGCCAATTTCAAAGAAAAAAACCATGAACCTGGCTCGAACTATGATTTAGAGCACAATAAAGGGAAATATATTATCGATGCAGAACCCACTACTACCATCGTGGCCACAACAATACAACTAGAAGAATCAAAGGATTTTGAGGAGGGGGAGCACCTCTTCCACTTGCATATGTGGGTAAATAGGACCCCACTACATTTCAATGTTAACAATGGGAGTCAAAAGAACCTGATCTCAATCGATGTTGTCAATATATTGAAGCTAACAATGATTCCACTCCCCCAACCATACACAATCGTATGGTTGAGCCCGACATGAGATATTTGCATTAAACAATAGTGCCACCTATCCTATGACATCAATCCCTTCAAGGATTAGGTATTGTCTAATGTTTCCTCACTTGAAGTCTATGATGTTATTTTATGACAACCATATCTGTGAAAATTCCATGCTATCTATGAGTCTTGGTCTCAAGGTTTCATTATTACTCTAGGAGTTCAGATCTACAGGGTGCTAAAGGTATCTCTGACAATGATGCAACCCCCCTACCCTATTGGGGTTTTGCGACCTCTTCATCTAGGGTATTTCTAATTTCTAAGTCGAAATGACTCTTTGGGCTCCTGATTGAACCCAAATCAATTATACATAGGTCCCTTTTCCTTTTGTGTGCAAGTTCTGTCAGAGATGCGAGCTATTCCTGCGCGCTTCCAAAACACTAAGGTTCTGGCGCTAGGTATTTCTACGATTAGCCCCTTATTCATATGGCCTCAGGCTGTGTCCTTGTGCAAACACACGATTACGGGTGCAGGAAAGAGTGGTTTTAGACGAACCCACTTTTTTCCCCGCAATTCACCTCTAGCTGCCACGTATCCCTCTGTTAAAATCGTGGTTGAAATTGTGGCCCGCTCAAAGAAAATTAGCATCCGAGCATGTCCTGGACCCGAAATCCTTCCCATCCATCGATCTCTCACTTTTGGCGATGAACTGTGATCAACGACTGCTATCAAATCCCCTTTCATGCCTTCTTCTTCCTCCTTCCATGCACGATCCAAGATCTCCACGATCTGTCGACATTATCTCCAAATCAACGGCTATGGATGATTTTGGCTTTCTGGCCTTTGGGAGTTTTGACTCTCAAACTTTCCCTTCTTCCATATGGAAATCTTTCAGAGTGGAAGATATATTKCCACCTGTCTCCGTGAATCTATGGCTAGGATCCCCTCCGCAAACCCGGCCTTTRGGAATCTCAAATCTAAAAMTCCTACTTTTCCCCGTGTGATAATATTCCGGAGTAGAAGATTTATCAACACTCGTCCCCCTTAATCTACGGCTAGGATTTCCTTCATGAATCTGGACTTTGGGAATATAAATTCTCAAACCCTCACCACTACTAACTGGTTATCTTCTAGAGTGGAAGAGTTGTTGACACGTATCCTCCCCAATCAATGGTTGTGCTCCTGCTTCGGGACTTTGGCCTCCTCAAACAGATCAATGGCCCTCTGACTCCCTTCTCAATTGATGATCAATATATCTTCTCTGGATCTTCAGACCTTTCATCCTCTGCTTTCCTCTAGAGATCTAGATATAGTGTCACGTGTCCACCTTCACATCGACCGCTCTCGTCATTTCCAGGACTTCAGTCTTCGAGATTCTAAAATATCAACAAACAAAAACCTCCAGAGTCAATCCTTTAGGAGTGTTAGATCCTTTGACACCTGTCCTTCCTGATCCAATGGTTATTGAAYAGAATGAATCTCTRTCCTCCATGGGTCCCATAGCAGATCAACGATCCACATTTCTTTGGYTATTCAGGGTTYGGATGTTTCAACATTCCATCCCCTGTATTTCTCTTGATATTATGATTCACCGACATGTGTTCCTATGAATTTGACAGTTTCGATTCCCTCCATCTCTTCGGCTCTTCAGGCTTCGAAAGTTTCAAATACGAAATTGATGGATTTCCACCACGTGTCCTCCTAGATGATGGACAGTCCCAAATGACTTCAGAACTTTGGTACTTTTAGCAATTACACCCTCCTACGTGTACACAACGTTAAGTCTCATGCACTTCTGTCTGGATCCAACAATTGTTGATCCTCTGCGCTCAGACCCAATGGATGGGATCTGTTCTTCTCCTCTGTGCTTTCTTTGTTCACTGGACATTGATCTAATAGACTAGGCTCCTCTCCACAACAGATATGAAAGTTGTTATCTCTCCTCCTCCTAAGCTCATGATTTCTTCCTACTTATAATATTTCTCATTCTTCAAAGGCCTTGACCTCTCATCCTCCTACGAGTCTAATTCTCTTGGATATCATCTTTGTTTTTGAAAGAATTATCTCTTTTGAGCTTTAGGACTTGGAATAAGTTAGCCTCCTATTCACTCCTTGCATTATCTCTTCTGAGCTTGATATCATGAAATATTTTGATCTCCCATGCACTCCTTGCAGTTCTGGGATTTTGTCAAACTCAGATCTGAAGGATTTCTTGAAAATAAATTCTTCTCATTCTCCAGGCATTCTTCCTGCTCAATGCAGACCTTGCAGAGATACTTATTACAAAGTGTCCAATAACATTGTCCCTCTCTGAACTCAACACATATTTATTCCTATGCACTCCTTTCACTTCTATTGATGAAGGCTCAATGGTATAGCTCTTGAGCTTCTCTGAGGTTAACTCACCTCTGTCAATGCACTCCTTGCAGACTATGTGCACTCCTTGGACTCAAAAACTCAAATGAGAGAAACAATTTAAAATTATTCATTACTTCACTAGTTCACACGTTCATTCATGAAATGCATAAAAACATATAATGAACACAAATACATAACCACACAATGTGCAAGAAAAACTTATTTTCTATTATCTTTGTGTGTCTATACAAATGTTTACAAAAACTGGACTTCAACAGATTCCTAGTTCTCTCAGGATCTCCTAATCTAACTCTCTCTCGAGTTCTGCTTCTACTATCATACCTCTCTTGAGTTTTGTTTCTCCTATCTGACCTCTCTACAAATCTCTCTCTCTCTCTTTACAAAACAAGGGTTTTGCGAGCATATCCTCTCCATCGCCTTAGTGTCATTATTGTCTCAGTTAAGAAACCATACTCCTATGACTTCATTACATAAATGAAAAGTCCATATTTGGCTCAGACCAAGACCTTCTTACAATCAACCATTTAAGGTGACTCTGTCCACTACCTATACAAAGGTATGGCTTGGAATTTATCATCCTTACAACACAAATCCCTATAGGATCAGATTTCAAATTTAAAAATGGGAGGGTCAATTCCTCTCTATCTCTGAAATGCACGTTGATGTGTTGTCATGATGGTGCATTGCTGAGGTGGAGAAATGCTCCCACATCATACTCCACTACTAGGAAAATCATGAGCTCCTACTCATGAGATCCTCTTCTCTAGTGTTGAAATCCTCCTTGATCCCAAACTTTCCCTTGGAGTTGTCCTCTTACTCCTCTCCAACTATGTTGTTGTTGCTACTATTACTTCTTCTTTTGTTTCCTCCCTGTTCTTATGGAAGGCTCTCTTTTGTTCAACTCCCCATTTTTTATTGCTTTTGTTGACCTCAACATCAACTTCCTGATCTCCTCTATCACCTTATCCAGCTGCTCTAGTGGTTGGCTCTTCTTATGAAGTCTTCTTTGTTGCACTTCCTCCTCAAAGGGTAGATCAACCTAATCCCCCATGTTATCTTCATATCTGTTTGTGATATTAGTTTTCCACCCTGCTACAGACTTTATTTCTATAGTCTAATCACCAAGTTTTTGCTTAGTTTTCTCCTCTAACAGATTAGCTTCTGTCATCTCCTCTTGTGATGGCATATCTCCAACTCCCTCCAACTGTTCCTCTGGCTGGTATGCTCCTCCATCTGATTCCATCTTAAACTGTCAGATTTGCAAGCTTTTTAGCATTACCCTTCTCTCTAGGGATTTCAATTCCCCATACACCTTAGCAAAATCCATGTTGTCTATTTCCTCCTCTGCTCTAGACTCTAGTGCTACAGTCATCTCCTATTCAGCCTCCTGGTTGAAAATTTCAGCAATTTTGATGAATGCTCTTCTCCTTCTGTTGAGTTAGACATCAATGTCTGCTCCATTTCTTCCTCTTTGATAGTTTCTATTGGCTGTCCTTCATCTTTTTCTACACTTTCAACATGTGCACTGGCATCTACTTGGTTGTTTGGTAGAAATGTCTTGATGTCTCCAATAATCAGAATGCTCCTCTGATCCTCCTCTTTGATGGTGAAATTATTTAACTTCTCATCATCTTCATTCACATGGTCTACAAACCAACATGAATCTTAACCTATCAACACTCCTTTCTAACCTGAACCCACTTATGAGCTCCTAAGACTTTTCAACAGTCTCATTTCTTTCTCCCTGCCCACCTGGCAATTTGGGAATTCTCTTCTGCCCACCTGGCAGTCTATGAGTTCAACTTATCCCATCTCATTTCCCACCTAGAAATATGAACTTTCAACACTGCTCCCCTGGTAGTATATGATACCTTCTACTAATCTCTTTCTATTTCCCACCTGGCAACTTGAAAGTCCATTTCTATACACCTGGTAGTTTATGAGATCTTCATTGGATCTCACCTCCTCCTCATCACCGATGTGTTTCCCAATTTTTGGTTCACATAAGTGAATCAGTTCCTCCTCTATGTCACTAAGGTTTTCTAATTCCCTCATCCACCTTCTCAACTCTTGTTGCTACTTTTTGGCCAACAAATTTTGAA
>ML815601.1:151043-162232 GCA_009831015.1 Picea engelmannii
ATCATATACCAATGGAACCACATTGATCCATCTTCATCATGTATCAATGACAACTCATTGATCCATCTTCATCTATGCATTCTCATCAAGGACAATACATATTATATTACATCAATCATCAATCAATAAATCCTTTGACATCAATCAATCACTTGACATAAATCAATGACATCAATCAATCAAACCATTGGCATCAATGACAACATGATCCAACAGGAACAACTCGAGTAGAGATGCAATTGAGAAGATAGTTTGCACAATATACCACTTCATCCCAGAAACAAGAGGGTAGATATTTGTCTTGCAAAACACATCTATCCATTTCAACTAACATATGATTCTTATGTTTTGTAGTGCAATTCTACTAAGGTTTATGAGGAACCAATAATTTCCAGTCAATACCAGGTCGAACCAGGTATTCTTCAAAAGGTCAATTTACATACTCACCACCATTTTCTGATCTCATGAACTTGATGGGTCGGCCACATTTATTTTTAGAAAAGGTTCTAAACTCTTTTATTTTTTCAAAGAAAACATTCTTATTCTTCATAAAATAGACCCATGTGAAACAAGAGAGATCATCAATGAAAGTTAAGATATACCTTGTGCATGCAAGGGAAGGTAGATTGTTGTAGAAGACATCATTGTGGACTAGCTCTAGGAGATTTTTTTCTCACCACACTTTACTAGACTCAAATGGTTCCTGATGATGGTTTCCAGGCACACAACCTTTATAGAATCCTTTAGGGAGAAACACTTTAGGTAGACCAACAACCATGTTCTTATTTTCCATTAACTATAGAATTCAAAAATTTAGGTTTTTGAGTCATTCATGCCAAGTTCAACTTCACTCATCAATTTGATCAACAAGAGAATTTGGTTCACTTTCGAGTCGATTCATATTACATAATTTGTATAGATTGTCCTTTAGGTCGAGAAACCCTTCGGTGGAAATTGACTGACCTTTATTCAAATATCAAGCATAGAACCAATCTAACCAAAATTCCACAATCTTACTTGTCATTTTAACTGAGCAATGGAAAACATATTGGAAATAATATTTTTCACACGATAAAAATTTACAATCATCCCATGTCGATTGTTAACATCACCCTGACCAACAATATCCATTGAAAATTTATCATCAACATAAATCTTTCTCTCCTTTGATTCGTCCAAGGACATGATCAAGGAAGAATCCTTATCCATGTAATAAGTTCACCCAGATTCAACTACCCATTCATTCTACACATAATGAGACAAAAAATCCTAAGAAGTTTCAACTTGGAAGGTCAAATTATTAGTGGGTCAACAAACAACAGACATGCCTCCTTCAAGGCATTTAACCTTCTCTTCTAAATTGTCTCTCTTCTTATAACATAACTTATGCACATGTCTATTCATTTCAAAGTAACGACATGTATTCTTGTTTTGTCTTTGTTGGGGTGCATATTTTTTCCCCTTAGGCTTATGGTGATGGAGTCCAGGTCTCTATGTAGAGGTATCAAACCATACTCCTTCCTTGTGATTCAACTTTCAGTTTCCCTTAAGCATGTGAATTTGATGTTTACCACCAAGATTGTTTTTGGCATGCAGTGGGAAGACGTAGGGTTCAACATTAATTCACCAACAAAACCCTAAAGATATCGTCCCTTTTGGCATCACCCGCAAGAAGGTGAAGTCTCACCCGACGTACCAATGCAAACTATAGGGACGAGGTTTCCATAGTCAAAAGGAGAAGGGAAGAATTCATCATATCCATTCAACTTAACATCCATTCATTATCCTTTATCTTATGTTCACAAAACCATAACAACATATAACATATTCATATTAACCATTCATGCATTACATGTGTGCAATAAACATAACAATAAATAAACACATCAGATAATCACACAAAGACACCATATTTTAACATGGTTCACCTAATATGGGCTATGTACACAACCAAATGCCTCTTATATGATTATTCATTATTGTCTCTTACAAAATGTTCACACTGCGATCATACATGATATCCCAGTTCTACCCAAAATTCCCTTGTTGTTCGCACCTACATTGCACACTTAGCTTATTCTTGCAATAAAACTAGTTCTAACTCCCAACCACTATCCTTTTTCCACATACGAACCCCATTTCTACCAAAAACCATTATATATTTATACATTTACATTAGGGCTTAGCTCATTACAAAATGGACCAAAAGGATTAAATAACTTCTAATTGTATTTCTCCTTTCGTGAGAAATGACCCCTAAAAATGCATTAACTTCTTTCATTTCTTCCGCGCACATTCCTCCTTAGTTGAGCTATGATGTTGTTTTCACCTGCATGATTCCCAAAACTGGTACCAAAATTTCCTGCTCCAATAGGCCCCCAACAATCAACTGTGGCTCGTCTCGAGCCACTTCAAGCCTTCCTCCATGTTTCCATGAACTTTTGGAATGTATGTCTTGCATTCTAGTCCTTTTTCTTTACTCAGTGTGCCAACATCTCTTCTGCATTTTGTGTGGTATATGATAAATTAAGGCATTCTTCTGAAACAATAATTAAGTTAAATAAGCATGGAAATCCTTCAGGTACCATTTTATCTTTCTCCTTCAATATGGGTAGATGGGTTTCTTGCTTCTCAAGTATCATAAATGTTGCAATAAAATGCTTCTTTATTCCCATATCTCTATACACTCTTGTTGTGCACTTCTCTTTTGCTACAATGAGACCTTCTATAATTACATCAGGAGGAAGCTCTAATAGATTCAAAATGCTTGCTTTCTCCATTCCTTTTTCCCACTCCCGTGGCTCGACTATAACTTCCTTTGAATTCAGGTCTAGTTTTTTGTGCATGTATGTAGCAGGTTCTAATTATAGAATCTTATTCACATCCACCAAGTCATGGTATGCATACTTCATATTTCCTATCACTTCCAACATATATCCTTCGATGATTACCCTCGATGGGATCTCTGGTTATACAAGTTTATAATTCATATCCTTTGGTAACTTAACCTGCTTGGTTGATGGCTTCCTGGGTGGACTTGATGCTGATGGTCCTGAGATTAACTTGAATACAAGTATCAATGTCTTCCTAGTGCATTGTTTTTACTGTTGTAGTGACGATTCTCCTATCTCTAGTGGAGCCATTTCTCTTTGCAACCCACTTTCATCTACAAATTACTTGCTTGGCTCCATCAAACTCCCTTGACTCTTTCAAACTTTATCAACTCTTTCTAACTCCCTCGAATCTATTCGAACAACAATAACCTTTTCCTCTCGACTGTTGATCTACTTTTATAACCTATCTCCTGTTGTTTCCACTCTTCTTCTCACCCAATTCTGCAGTCTAATCCACTTACATACGCATTTAACTCTATCCATAACTCTTCATTTACTTTGTATCCTCCAATAGATCATACACTATTTTTTCCATCCTATTTCCATTTTTTTATTTATGACTACGCATATCCACTACCTCGTCGTCATGATTTTATCTTTAATGCTTGTCATATCATGTATGTTATTCAATGTTTTTCTTTCTCTCTACATATATCTTTGTCACAATTCAATCCTTCTTCCTATGCACAATTCTTGCACAATTCCTTCCTTTTTTTACATCTCTATGACATTTTCTAATTTACCTCCTTATTAGTTTAACTATTTGAGAAATACCTTATGCATAACTTCAACCTTATGTCTCTTAGCTCCAACTCTTTTATTGATTTTCCTCTTTTCATTTTCATTTTCTTCTATAATACACTATAATGCAGATACTATGGTACACATAATGCATGCTCACACTAGTGCGGAGAAGCACGACTACCCCTGTATAGTTTCACTCAACTTCCATTAACCAGTCCTTCCATATATTCCCCATTAAGTTTATCCAATTGAACATCACATCCTTTTGTCACAAATATGATCACATATGGACCTAACCAATGCATATGAAACTTTCTAGGGTGTTGCAAATTTTTTTTTTCCTAAATAAAAATTATGTCTCCTCTATGGAACTTATTTTGTTTAATATGTCGGTCATGCCAGGATTTATTGTGCTATTTCTGAACTTGTCGATGAAATCCTAGGAAAAAATGGTCTTATTCCAATTCTAGTAGCTCTAATAGTCTCTTCTCTATTGTGCCAGAATCTGTAATCTATGCCAATGTGGAAATGGGCATACTCGTCACAATAAATTCCATAGGAATAATTTCTTCCTTTCCATACACTAATTTGAATGGTGTTTGTCCTATCAACTTCTTATGTGTAGTCCTATATTCCCATACACTGCTGGAATCATCAAGTCCTAGTTATCTCGACTTACATTGCACACCTTCGTTAGTGCATTCTCTAGAATCTTATTGACTGCTTCCACTCTTCCATTCTCCTGAGGGTGATACAATTTTCTTTTATGGTGGTGAACCTGAAATTCCTTCATAAAATATGCAATCGTCTTATTCAAAAAATAAGTCCCCTAATCACTCATAAGAATTCTCAGGCATCCAAACCTTGTCACTACATTTTCAAAATGAAATTACAAAACAATATTCACACTGCAATATTTGACAAGTTCCTCTTCATCCCATCTGTTTAAGTAGTTTGTCATAGTAATGTTGTTTCTCTCTCTTGACATTTTTGCTGGTGGATTACTAAAGGCATCACATCTCTCCTGGATATCTTCCCAATTCTCTGACAAACATCATAAGTCTTACAAATTTCCTTAACATCCTTATAAAGGGTAGGCAACCACATTCCTACACACAAAATCTTTTGAGTTGTTTCTTTCCCTGTGCAACCCCTTCACATGCCTATGACAATATCATATGTCTTTCATTCTCCAATACACATCATCACAGAATACCATGTGTGCCTAAATTGTATAAATTTCCTACTATTAGTTGATCGTCTACTACTTTCAGTACTAATTACTTCTTCTACGCAAATGTAAACTCAGGTGGGTATACTCTTGTGCTAAAACAATATACTATATCTGAAAAATACTCGTCAACCATATTTATTGCAAATAAGTGCACATCTAGTAGATTGTCATCCAAATTTCCTGCAAATAATTCTCCTGATAGTAAGCACAACAAATGATCTAGTCCCAACTTTAAATTTCCTGGCTTCACAGTTACTTCAAAGTCATATTCCTGAAATAGTGGTATCCATCTGCATATCTCTCCCCCAACACTAGCTTATGGACCAAGCATCTCAGTGCAAAATGATCTTTGTACATTTTAAAGTGTGAACCGATCAAGTAATGTCTAAATTTTTACAGTGCATATACCATTTCCAATCCTTCACATTTTGTAGTAGTATAATTTCATTCCATAGTTGAAAACTTCCTTCTTGCAAATGCAACAGGATGATCTATATCTCCTTCTCCTAACTAAGATAACACTATGCCTAAAGCAACATATGACACATCCATGTGTACATGGAACTCCTTTCAATTTGGAAATATTATAATCGAAGAGGTAACCATTTTCTTATTTAATGTATCTAAACCTTTCTAACATTACTCATTCCGTTAAAACTTGTTATCCTTCTTTAACAATTCTTCCATCGGGGTTGTGATATCCACATATCCTCTGATGAAATTTATAGTACCCTAGATGACCCAACGTTTATTGTAACCTTCACAACTACAACAATCCTCACAGGATCCACCAATAGTCCTTGCTTACATACTACATGGCCCAACACCTACCCTGTTGGAATACTAAGATAGAGAGGAGTGAATCATTATGATCACTTTATACAACTTTTAACCACAATATGTATTCTTTCACTTTAACAAAAATGTTCAACAATATATCATCAATGTATCATCTATGAATGCATACAATATATATATATATATATATATATATATATATATATATCATAAGCATGTAAACATAAGCAACATCACATCAAAATCACATCAAGAACACATAACACCAGTATTTATGTGGAAACCCAAATGGGAGAAAACCATGGAATGCTTTCTTATATATATCAAGAGGCCATTCATAAGAAGATCCAACCCCCTATTCTCAGGATCCAACCTAAGGGAAGCTACAACTCCTTGAATTGTTTGTCTCAAACCAAAATAAAGCTACAACCACCTAGTTCTTAGGATCCAACCTAAAGGAAGATCCAACTCCATGATTCTTTGGCTCCAACCAGAAGGAGGCTACAACCCTCTTCCCTTGCGCCCTTATTCCACCCTGAAATATAAGTGTAAATGAACTATCATAGAATCTACCACTATCATTGTCATTGTCATTGCCTCGGTCACATCAACTTGTGACCTATCACTATATCCAACCTATCATTGTCAACCTATCCAACCTATCACTGACCAACCTATCCAACTTATCACTGTCACTAATACTCAACTAGATCCTCTCACATGGATCATATACCAAGGACACCTCTCCACTAGATTTCCGGCATCACCAACACAACCCTCTACCAAGAATGTACCAATATAACCAACATACCATCACAAGATATGTGTATTAATCATGTACCAAATCATGTACAAAACCATCAACCTATACCATACCAAGCATCAACCATGTACCACAAACTATACCACAATGAATGCATCAAACATGCACCAACACCTATACCAAAGTTTTCATCAACCATGCAACAACACCTATACAAAACCATGCATCAACCATGCACCTCAACAATGTACATCAACACCTATACCATACCATGTACCACAACATGTGTCAACCATGCACATCAACCATATACGATATCATGTATCAAACCATGTACATCAACCATATACTATATCATGTATCAAACCATGTACATCAACCATGTGCATCACACCATATACATATACCATAAGATATCATCAATGAAGTGCCTCAACCATATGCCAAGAATATGTTCCAAATGTGTACCAAAAATATATCAATATCAAGAACAAGTGCCTCTATCTATGTACCAATACCAATAACATCATCAACCATATAGCATGCCAACTATGCATCTCAACTGATCCAAACAAATCCAAAAAGGCCGAAAATTCAAAATTCTCATATTTAGACGAAACCAACACCATCACATAGTTCTCTTCGTGTTGATTTCAATAGTATATTCTTTTTAAAAAATGGACTCCTTATGGCAAAGTTATCACAGTCTGAAGTTTTTCCCAAACAGGAAAAAATTCAAAGTCAAAGTCAATAGTACATCAGCATGACACATGGTGGATGACATCTATGGGATGACGTGGAAACACTAGATCATGACACATGTCAGGAACTTTTGGATTTTTGGGTGCTAATGTGGCAAGTGACTGGACTGTATATAATGACACATGGTAGTCTATACGATGATGTGGAAGTCGTCAATGTCGACATGTGGAAGTATGGATTTCCATGATGGGAGTGATGTCGCTTCCTCTAGGCATGACACATGATAGGTGTTCTAACATTTCAGGATGACTAGAAGGTCATTATGCAACTAAATGGGTTGGTACAAGCCAGTAGAACTGTGACACATGGCCCAATCACAGGGTGCCATGTGCCACCCCGGATCAGGCCAATAAGGCCTGGGTCAAAATTTTTTACACCTCCATAGAATTCAAGCCCTTGATCACTAGGAAAGGAATGAATTAACCTCCCTGCACTAACCAATAGGGTGTAAGTGCTTCTTGTTAAAACATGTGGCAATTATGTTATTTAAGTTAATACCATGTGGAGCTTGGGGGATAGTGCCTGGTCAGTAGAGCTAGCCCACCGACCAAGGTGCTAAATAAAAGGGTTAAGGTTCATGCTATATGCCATGAGAGGGTTGTAAAATATGGTTTTGTTAAACCATATAAATAGCATGCCCACTATTTTTATGAAAAATTGTGTTAAAAACATTGTGATATGGTTATTTTTAACCATATTTAAAACTATAATCCCTATTCGATCGATTTTAATGGGATTTAAACCCAGATTTCATGCCACAAATCAGGTCTAGCTAGGATTTGATCCATGGACCAGATATTTTATAACCAAAAGGTTTATCCAATGATTTAGGGATATAATTGATGAAGAATAGAGTAGAACTGTCCAATTTATGCAGGAAAATTCAGCAAGCCAAGTAAACTTTGGAGGCCATTTCTGGGAGCTACGCTCAACCTTTTTCAATGTTGTTAGTTGTGTTGGATTATTGAGGTTAAGTAGAACAAAAAAAGACTATTTTTTAATCCAATTGATGTACTTTTGATTTACTTTTGAATCATTGAGTATTAATGAAATAGGCCTCTGCGGTGAAGACCAAAGGCCCGGAGATGTAGGCAAATTGTGTCGAACTCCATTATCAAGTTTTTGGCATTATGGTTTGTTGTTCCTTATGTGAATTTTTTGTTCTGTATGATTTATAATGGCTTAACATTCTTCATTTAATCATCTTCTTCTTCTTCTCTTTAAGTTCTAAATGGTTAATCAACTCATGCAAAATACTTAACCAAAGTCTTGAAAAGATCATTTCAGATCAAGTGGTATCAGAGCAGGTTGACATTTGGTTGTTTTGAGTATGCATGATCCCCAAGGAAAATTTAAGTCATGGTGAAGGAGATATTGTTGAAGGAGATCCTAATATTGGATAAAGAAAGATGAAATTTCAGAGTGAGAAGATGACATCAGAAGAAGGACTTTCTCAAAACGAAAGAGAATTTCAAAGAACTTTATTTTCCATGTTAGAGATGGTAAAAGTATTGTATGATGATTAATTGGAACGAAAGAGACCGATTCAAGGGGAATATTCAAAGAAATACAAAAGTGAAGAAGGAGAGGACCCTCCTTCACCTCCTTCATCTCCATCTTCTTCATCTTCTTCAAGTACACGTTCAAATCCTGCTTTTGCAAGAAAACATTTTCATTCTCATAAACATAAGCTTGACATTCCATTACTTAAAATTGATGTGAAATTCAATTTTCCCATATATAATGGAGAACTCAATGTTGAGAATCTTGATAACTGGTTCAGACAGATGGAGGTATATTTCAGTGTGAAACAAATCAATGACAAGGAAACCAAGATCAAATTTGCATCACTTCGTCTTGCTAGCACAACACTCATTTGGTGGAAGAGTAAGTTGCAACATGGTACTCAACAAATTGGTAATGTATTTCCATCATGGGAAGATTTTATTTTTGCACTTTGAAAACATTTCTATCCTTTGGACTATAAGGAGAAGGATTTAATTGGATGACAAAGTATTAAACTAAGAAAATAAAAATTGGTGCAAGAATACATAGATGGATTTCGTAAGATTTCTTTGATGTTAGATAACCATTACATACAGAAGAAACTCTTATGAAGTATATAGGAGGTTTGCCTGCACATATTCGTAATATCATATTTATGTTTGGACCTACTAATATTGATGAAGTTTTTGTTCAAGTGATGACTCTTGAAGCAGAGAAAAATGGAGTTGGTGTATCAGAGGAATCATCTTCAAATAAAGAAGGAAAAGGAATGGGAAGAAAGAAAACTTAGCGACATTGAAGGAAGAGAAGTTCTCTTGTAAACATTGAGATAAAGAAGGGCACGATGATGAACATTGCTAGGAATTGTACCTAGATAAGAGACCAAAGTGGTTAAAAGAGAGGAAAGGGAGGCAACAAGTTGTAGAAAAAACACATCCAATAGACTTGGGGTCAGATTCAGGTGATGAGACTAAGATCAGATCGGTTGGTTTGTCAGGTAAAATTGGTGATGGTTATGATTCTAGAAGTAAACTGTTTCATAGAAGGTTCATGATGAAACATACCAAGATCGACACTTTGTTACATAGTGGATCTCAAGATAACTTAATTTCAGAAGAAGTGGTTAAGAAATTAATATTAAAAACTAAGATGCATCACAAACCCTATTCACTAAATTTGATAAGAAAAAATCAAAAATTGCCCATAACAAATAAATGTGTCATAAAGTTTGAAATTACATCTAAGTTTGTGGATGAAGTAATATGTGATGTTGTACCATTAGAATCATGTGGAATGGTCTTACGTAGCCCTTATTTATATAATCACAAAGAAATATTCCTCAGGGAACAAAATCAATATCACTTAACTAAAGAAGGGACAAAATATGTTGTGCATGCTCATCATATAAAAGGGAATCAATCTCTTCTAACAATTGAACAATTAAAGAAGGCATATTATGCAAGAAATACACTTATAATTGTACCAAATGAAGTAGTTGATTGTTAATCCCTAATATTGGCTCATTACCCCTTAATTGTGGCATATTATATTAGTAATGTTATTTTATTTATGTCGGCTTTAGGCCATTAGTTGTAATTATACCTCCTAGTCTCCTATATATACCAAGGAGACATTTTCATTTTGAATCATCTTGTACTTGAACATTTAAGTGGGGTAAAAGGAGGTTTCCCCCTCGAAGAGGATTTTTATCTAAAATGATCTCTTTTTCAAGGAGTTGAGTACTTTTCCTGAGGTTTTTCTATGCTATATTGATGTTTGGTTCTTAACATATGGTATCAGAGCTCAAGGTCTTGGGGTTTCACTACTACATCTGAGACACCATGGAAGTTTTGCTATAACCTTTTTTTTACAATGTTTTAGAAGGAACGGCTTGGAGGATATTTAGTAGACGGATCAAGGTACGTTGGGTTCAAAATTAATCTCCTGAGGCCTTATACTTTCGGAGATATATCCTGTACAAGATAGGGTTCTGGAATCATCCTGAAATGAGTCATTGCGGAACTTTTGCTATAAAAGAGTTTCTGTAATGTTTCAGACCTTGAACTCTACAGGACATTTACAGAAATTAGTAAGGTATCTGTGATAAAAATTTCAGCTTCTGGGTCATCTTAAATTTGTAGATACACCTTGTCTAAGATAGGGTATCTGACTAGTCCTATTGACTAGTCTCAAGAAGGTGTTCCAGGTAAAACAATCATAACTTCTTGCTAGAGTATCAAAATTGAGTGGGACTAGTTTCATTGGATCGTGGAAAGTCTGTATTATTTTGGGTGCGAGTTTCAGAGTTTGAAATCAATTATTGTTTGCGGGGCATGATATACAAGTGAGATCTCCTAGAAAGGCCAAAAATTGGCAAGTTGTGAGGAAGTTACCGTAAATTCCACTTGGCACATCCAATTTTGATCAGACCTGTGGCATTATAGAAAATAAATATCAAAGAACTACCTAAAAGAAAGTTTCATACCTA
>ML815603.1:55452-67629 GCA_009831015.1 Picea engelmannii
CATAAAGGATAAGCAAAGAAATAAACTAAGAATATTAAAAGAAACTAAACTAGAGTGCATAAGGACATTAGAACACAAAATAAAAAAAAGTTTGTGCCACCAATGGAAAGGATTGTATTAGTGGAAAGAAAACACCAAAGAGAAAGGGAGATGCATGGGCCCCCTCTTCCTCCAAGGGAGGGCTCTTGGACCCCCAAATATTGATCTCTTCTTACAAGTAAAAAGCTAGAATGAAATGGTGAAGAGAATCCAAAACACATTCACTCAAGAGGTGATGTGAATGGCCAAATGAAATGGTGCTTGCATGCTCTTGATGAGGAAAGAGGATCCTCCAAGAGAATATTAGCAGCATAACAATACAAACGAATTCCTTGAAAATATAGTGCACCCATGGCCTCCTTTTATAGCATAGCTTTGAGGCATTATGAAACCAGTTCTTAGTGTGAACAAGGGGCCCTTTAGGGCACCCTTAGGTCTTTAACCAGCCCCCCAGTCAGATTCAATTGATATTTGGGTGTCAAATCGACTTGGAAGATGAACTAGAAGTGGGTGGAAGGTCGACCAATATAATAAATGCATTGTTCTGAGGGGTGCGTGGTTTTTTGCATCCACAGTCGTGCATTGTGTGCATGTGTGTTTTTCTTGCGTTTCTGGATGGCGCATGTGCGCGCGCTCCCTGTGTAGTCTTAGCACATGATAATTTTATAACTAGTTGTATAGTTTTGGACCTTTTGGAAATGCATTTTTGGTCCAAGAGCGAACTAATGAGTGCTTTGACGATGATGGATTCCTGTAACGACTTGCAGATGAAATTTCGGTGATAACACAAGGTAGGATATTTATCTTGTCTTGTTATCATTTTTATTTATACATCATACTTGGGATTAGATTTGATTTCTATAGTCATTCCGTTTGTTTTGGTTTACCCCATGCCATAGAGTGATTTTCCTCGTAACACCATGATATGTATATATAAGTAAATAAATTATATTATGCAAAAAATGAAACAAATGAAAATGTTACATTTGAAAAATTAATGTAAATAAATACCTGGAACAATCATTGTCAACATTATGTTCTCCCTTTTTAATGACATCCAAGGAGGAGTGTTATTGTTGATAACAAAAATAGGCCACACTGAGTAAATAGACCTGAGATCTATAAATGGATCAACATCGTCAGATGCCAATGAAATCCTAACATTACGAGGTTCATCTTTAAATTCTTCCCATTTTTCCTCAATTACCCTAAATGCATAACCATCTACAGGAATTTGAAGAACACTGTATCCACTTATGTTCTGTACATGGTAATCCATAAATTGTGCTATGATTTCACACCTGAAAAATCGCTGCAAACGTGGAATTATGGGCATACGATGAAGAAAATTTTGAGGCACCCTTTTTGTTACTTGATCAATTTGATATCTACTAACATGACACTGTGAACATTTTTTTTCAATGCATGTTTTCCATAATATATAATATTATCATTAAAACATGCATCTATGGTTTGATACTCCATTCCAACGTCTTTCATAATGGCATGTAAATATCGATATGTGTGAGGTAAAATTCCACCTCCACAGTAGTATAATAACATGCGACATTTTACAACACCACCCTGGTATAATAATGCACAGAAATATAATCAAGTACCATAGTACAATACACCATGAGTAGACAATCAAGTTAATAGAGGATGATTTAGAGGAGGAGGCAGTGGAGGAAGAGTATTTGGAGGAGGTAGAGGACCATTAACCTGTAACATTTTTTATAAACTTGGATATTATGCAATGGATTTTCCACAACCACCAACAACATGTGTGTACTGTCACACAACAAATTATGATACAAAAGATTGTTTGACGCTTCTGACAAGGATCCAAGAAAAAAGGAACCAAAATAATCAAAATGTTCAATGGATTATTGTGGAAACTAGAGAAGAGAATGGGAAGAGGATCAATATAGTTATTAGAGGTGGAACCAAGACATGAGAAGATGCAACAAATCAGAACTAGGACCAACACCAGTGGGTCAAAAAGAATACCACACCTGAACAACATTTTGATGCACGCAAGGAAAATGAGACGTTCAAACAAGATAGAGAAGAGATTTTGTAGGATAATATTGCTTCTACTTTGGGAATAAATCCAGCAGATGATGTACCAATATATGACATGCCTCACTTGTAATACCCCTAGGTATAACTCCAATTGTAATTGTAAATACAAATGTACTTAGGTTGGTGAGCCGGGATGTAGACAGAACAATATATCTGTGATGTAAATGTAAATGCATTCACATGAAAATATTAATGAAAAAGATATCACTGCATGTAGACCAACCATGTAAAAGAGCATGGAGGACTAAACTCTGCTAGTTAGGGAAAGGGGGCTAAATGTTGAGGATAAGGGGCTAATCTAGGGAGATTAAGCCAAAAAGGAATTTTATACTAATATTCTTTAAAGTATAAGGTATGGATAATTATTCTATCCTAAGTTCTAAGGATGGGGACACGTGGGACAAAGTAGCTCTCAACCTAACAAGTGTCAAATTAGGGACATGCATACAAAGAGTTTGGACTTAGTGCATTTTCAATTCATTCCATCATTCCTCCATTACTTCACTCACAAATTTGAGCTACCCAACATACCTCTCTATCACAACCAAGGTATATGTACCTTTCATGAACTAGCATGATACCTGTACTTGTACCTATTCCATGTTCACTTAAGAGTTGTACTGAAGAAGTGGGTTGTCAGACCCGTGAGATACTGAAGACCCATGTTGTTAGGCCCATGAGTAATTCTCTCTGGGTGAGAGAATTGCTTTTAATTGTTTTCCCAAAGGTCTCAAAACTGCAGCTACAGGGCTCCGAGACTTCCTGTCTGGATTGTTGCTGAAGCCCTAGAAAGGAAATGGGGAATCCAAAGGATTGTTGAGCATATAAGGGGCACATTTCTTGGGGTGGTACATGCATGTGGGGAATGAGGGACTTTAGGATATTAGTTCGAGTTGGCACCTGTGACGGAGTTGTTCTGGTTGTTTGAGATACATCAGCCTGGTTAAGAATTCCTTTACCTGGGTGGAGTTTAGTCCCAGATCGGGGGTGACCCACTACTGATAGTTCTGAGTAGCATGGTCTAAGTCTAGGAGGAACGTGGAAGGTCTACATGCAGTTGGTGGTCTTTTTATCAAAGAGAAGTGTCAATTGTCTGTTAAATTTGTGTTTCATCATTAATTATGCATTTTTTTATGGGTTTTTCCTGTGTATGTTGCATGTGTATTTCCATTATTATTTTGTATAAACCTATGTAATTTCGTAGTATTTTTATGTTTTAAATTAGTATACATCTCAAAACAATTTCACGTGGCATAGCTCAATAGTTGGATGTTGGGGATGCTACAATATGGTATTAGAGCTCCAGTTTTTAACAATGAGCTTGGATGGGCCGAGCAAGTTAAATTGAAGTGATATTTCATAGAGAATTGAAGTTATAGTGTGTCCATGGGTGTTGGGAAGGCACTGATATCACCCTTGACTGTGTTTGAAATCTCAGGAGGTGATCCAGAATATTTTCATCAGGTGACTTATTAAAGAACTATATTAAATGAGCATAAACTAAAGTACAACATAAAGAAGGAAAAGCTCAAAAGGAAAGAGACATAATCATGCAATATGAACACAAAAAATTTGATAATGGAGTTCATCCCTGGTGGAATAAGTCTTCAGATCCTTCTCTCAAATGGGTAGGTCCTTTTTATTAACTCCACAAAAGAATTGGGCAAAATACATAAGTATACCTCATTCTAGAGTTAATCCATGGAAGATTTGTTCATATCCAAAAACTAACACCACCAATGTGTTTGTGGCATCGTTTTACCTAAAAATGACTGTCTCCATGCCTCAATCCGAGTCAGACACGTTTTGACCCAAGAGGCACCCTTGTGTCAATTTGTGTGCCACTTCTCCTGCAATAAACATTGAAAATATGGAAATACATGCAGAATCTTGAAAACTACACCCAAATCCCTACTGTGCAGATGCACCCTGGTCTCACACTCCCCTCTTGTCTCTTGTGTGTTTTCCGAACTCTGCTCGACCCCCTTTATATAATGTTTGCAGGAAGTTATGCATAAATGAGGAAGTTGGCGAAGTGGTTAGTGGAGGCTAAATTAGGGCGTTGGTTGGCAGAGGTCCCGGGGTTGAATCTCATGGGCCTCCGCTTTTTGGCAAATCATTTCAACAACTTTGGCACACTCCGCTAATTATAGCGAGTGGTTACAAAACTGACGGAATGGCTAAAAATAGAGGAATATGCTATATTTGGTGGTAATTGGGTTAATCCCCTAAGAGGGAGGAATATTATGGTCATATGGCTCAATACATGTAACCAAGGGTTGGGCCGAAGGCCTATCCCCTTTCCTTTGGCGCCTTTGTTCAAACTTACACTTAAATAATATTTGACACATATTAATAACAAACAACATGGTGTGGTGTAGTGGTAGCATGAATTTGTGGGGCCTTTGGGCTAGTGAGAGGTCATTAGTTCGAATCTAGTGGAGTTATGAAACTTTTACCCATCAAACATTGGTGGGGTGCCACATGGAAGACCATGACTGGGCCACATGGCACCATATAATTTGTCCACAAAATTGCCACTTCTCACAATCTGATTTTCCCATGAAACTGACATGTGTCATCACCTAACTTTCCCATGTGTATTCCATCCTTGCCACATCATCCCATGCCAAATCAAAACTCCCACTTCTCACAATTTGATTTGCCCATGAAACTGACATGTTTCATCATCTAAATTTCCCACATGTCTTCCATCCTTGCCACATCATCCCATGCCAACTCAGTTGTACGAACGTTCCATGTGTCACCCTTACAGTGGTGCCACATGTCACTTTGAATTTTTGACCTTTTGAACAAAACTTTGACATCTTATAAATTTTGATTCGTAACTCCATTTGACGATCTATTTGGGCCGTTACAAATATTGAGATGCACTCTTCACGATTCTTCTATTTTCAATAATTTTTGGGAAATTTGAATTTTTTCCCTTTTGTTTTCTGTTGAAGCCATTCTGAGCGTCTTGAGTTGCTTTTGTGCATTTTGAGTTCTTCTTAGCCTTCTCTAGATCCTTTTTGGAGCACACCTTCCCACTAAGAGCTTTTTGGACCACCAAAATATTTCATTAATCAACTAGTAAGTGACGGAAGAGTTCCCTCACCTTATATTTCTTAATCCACTTTGCCTTACTTGGATGTGTGCCCTCTAAGCCTACTTGAAGATAATCAACATCACCCTTGCATGAAGTCCTTTTCCTTCTGTCTAGGATGATATCTTCTTATAACTCATCCAAGTAATCAAGTGCAAACTCATCAACTAAAGGTATTGAAACTTCCTTATCCTAAACCATGATCATGGGAGGCTAAAAAAGTTTCAAGTTCTCTACGTTCACAACTAAATAAATTTGCATATAAGGCGGAAAATATAAATAAAAAGCATTAGTGCCACTTTTCTCCAAAATAGTGAAGGGTCCATATTGGATGGGCTTGAGTTTCTTTCCTTCACCCTTCAATCTTTAATTGTTGATATGAAGCCATACTTGGTGTTGTTCCTGAGTCTGTACTTAAGGCTCAAAAGTACAGTGTCAAGGCATCCGAAAGTGGTTAGGATATGGAAAATGGAAGATGTCAACCTTCGGAGCAAGAAACTAAGGGAGATTTCTTCGTTGGGGTTGTGTGGCTTTGAACTGTTCCTGAATAGTTATGTCTCGTTCAATGGCTGCCCATGAGTGTTCAAGTTCGGCCTGGTTAGTTGTTGTTTTAAGGATAGTGTTGAAGAGGTTTAAGGCGATGTGTGTTTGGTTCAATAACCCAGGTTTGACGTTAGGTTGATTTGGTATGGGAATTGTCATGGGGGAACAACACAGGTAAGAGAACTTTTAAGAGAGGTTGAGTGTTGTCTTAGTTTAGTCTTGTAAAAGAGGACTTACGGTTGCAAAATTAGAATACGGATGCAAATCTAAGGCTCGTTCCCGTGACTGTATTATATTTTAATAAAAAGTGTGAGATGGGAGAAAAAAATTAAGCCGCTTACAGTGTAAGGTTCCTATCGGGGGGGAAATGTCACGAAGTAAATGGGAGAAGAAAATACGTAAGAAAATAACCGATGTAACAAAAAATGCATGTAGAATTCTGAAACTTCAAATTGGTCTTACACAACTGATAGCTGGTGTAGAGGAAAGGCAATAAACAATTACAGAAAACCCAAATTTATTCGTTATAGTAGTGGTAGTACTAAATTATAACGAAGCACATCAATTACGAATATGAATTGAAATTGAAAAATGAGGAACAAGAAAGAAAACTTGTAATACAGAAGTGACGAAATTGAGAATCTCGGATCTTCTTGTATTAAATCTCAATGCAAAAACTCTATTACAAAATCTCAAAAGGGTCCATCCTTGTTTATTTCTCTCTGGGGTATATTTATACAATTTCTACAAAGCAGGTAGAATCTCAATAGTCAAAAAATTTCAGTCATGACAGAGGGGAGAGAAATCGATCCATTTCCCCTACTCTGTCTTCACTTGGTGCCAGGTGCTCGTCTTCGCGCGGACTCGGTGCAGGCGATACATATTTCCACAAGCTAAGATACGAGCTGCGAAGGCTTTGCTTGACAGCTGGCCTCGACGAAGTAACATTCTCAGGCTAACTGCTGTAGCTTGTCCCCCGTTTGTGCATCGATGATGTCGATGGCACTTAGTTGCGCGTTGGGCTGGATCAAGTGTTTATCAACTTGGGCCATGTCTACCATATCTATCTAAGAGATATCGGTCGAATCTCTCTCATCCTTCTCTTTCAGATCAAGCGAGATATGTTCCACATTCATTTGTATCAATGTTTCTGCGTCGCCTCCACTGTCCATACCCAACAGCTCGTCGTCTATAGAATTGAAGGCTTCCTCTAATGAATTGGTTACCTTTTGAGCTTGCTCCTTGCCCAGGGTAATGTTGTGCTCCCAATCCTTCAACAGAATATTACCTCTAGTTTGTTCTGGGATGGAAATCCCTGGAGAACCTGCTGAAACTCTGTTATTCGTAGCTATCACCACCTCCTGGAAGGCGATCCGAGCCGCTTCTGCATCCCTCTCTCTGACAGTCAGGTTCTCGGAAACCTGATTCATCAACAGACAATTCTCTCGGATCACTCCCACTTTGGCGAGCAAATTCTTTTGTGCAGAAGAGATTCTGTTCCAAATCTCGATCGCTCGGGATTTAAATATCTTGACGTCGATCATCCTGCTTTCGGCGATCTCTACCCGAGCTTGCAGCTCTGTAATCATAGTCCTATGTTGACCCACCTGTATCTGACCGTCTTAGACCACTAGATGTGCTTGCTTGAGCTTGGTTTTAAGCACCTCTATCTCATTTTTATTGGCCAGTCGGGCCATCTCTATCTCCGCGCTCACCTGGCCTTTAGCATTTTCCGTGGCCGAGGCCAATCTAGCCTCGAGAGTCCTAATCAGGCAATTTTTCCTATGGATTTGGTTCTCTAAAATTCCAACCGAAAATTGATTCGCTGATGCATACACTCCTAGTGTCCCTGCGATCTCAGTGGCGAATTTCTCATTCTTTTTATTTTTTCCATCGGTCATGACCTTGAACTTCTTCGCAGTCAATTCTCCCTCCTGGTAGAATTCCCTTTTTACTACCACTTTCCCCTTTTTATCAAAGAAGAACTCGTTCGGAGGAAGTTCTTCTACTCTTATGGGCTTCAGCTCCTCATTAAATATCCATCCCTCTTCGATATTCCCCTGCGCCAACTGCAAGGGGGTGACAGAAATAATGGGTTCCCCAATTTTTTTCGCTGATTTTCCTGGGGTGTCAGCCGAGTTCTGCTTCCTTGAAGGTTCCGGGGTCTTTGTCTCGACTTCCAGATTCTGTTTCTTTGGCGGGTCTGGAGTCAGTACCTCTGCTTCGAGATTCTTTGTTTGTTCCTCCTCATCTTGGTGTTCCGCCGAGTCAGGAATTGCATCTTTGGGATCTTCAGCATCCTTCTGCTTTGTCTCGGGAACACCCGAACTCTCACCTTGCAACACAGCGGGGAGACTGCTTCGTCTATGCTCTTGGAATTTTAACACAGCAGTTGTGTCTTCAGGTGCCAAGGATCAGATCCAGAATAGAACCTCTTCATAAGACCTCACCCCTCGAAAAATGTCATCTGAGGGTGAGTTCTCATGCTCGAATCTCTTGAGCCCACAATTTGCTAAATGGTTTCTTACAACCCTTTGTGGATCATGTTTCTTATACTCGATGGAGACCAAATTCAGGTCTTCCAGGGCTGCAGCCTTGGCCTTTGCGTGCCCGAAATCCAATAAAGAATAAGAATTTAGTCGAATGGGAAAAGACGGCCACACCTTCTTTGAGTATCCTTTGAGTTCCTTACTTACCCCGCCAATTACTGTCTGTCGGGGATGAACAATGGTAGCGCAAGCGGGGGAACAGTATCCCCGAACACTCTGAAGTACGAGAACTCTGCCTCCACGTACCAGTCTGCTATGCCACTCAGATTTGTAGCAATGTTGTCTGAGATATGAGGTGGTGGGTGACCAAAAATGGCGATGTGCAGGGGCACCATCACCTAGTTGAAAATTTTGTATATGAAACTGTCCACCTTATTTTCCCATAGATTTTCGTGGTATATATGCACGGGCCTGTCCTCGGCCGGAGTCCAAGCCCAGCTCATCAGCGGGAATGGTGTCATGGAACATATTGCATCCATAATATATGCGGACATGAAGAATGAGGATGGCCTCCCACTTGCCTTCTGCTCTCGATACTCTGTGACTCGGTTGGCCAAACTATCCAAGAGTATCTTTGCCCAATTAAACGAGCAACCTTATGCAACCTGAAACATCAGAGGCACCCACGCAATGAAAAAATGCGATGTGTCCTCTCAACCAAATAGTCGGCATGTCATCATGGCCACATACTTATACTGTGGCTCTAGCGAAGCGATTGAATAAACGCCCTGGTCATTTGCTTTGAATTTTGCGGTGCGCGAAACCCAATCCTTTATCAAACCGGGCATGGTTTTATCATATTGTGTGCACTCCTTTTCTTTGAATTCCTCCTGGAATTTAGCACCATATGTGTATTCAGACATCGCCGGGAGCTTATACATGGTTTGGATATGTTCTGGCCTAAAAGTCCCGACCGTGACCCGCTGTTGGTTCATGATAGTCCTAGTGGGTAGGTCTATGTGATCCAATGCCCATTGAATCATGTCATAATAGGGGAGCAACCGTGGTCTGGCTGCTATCCTATGCATTCCGGATTGGACAACTATCTTGTATTTAGTGTTCAGGTCATCCTTTTCATTGTCGTCTGAGTCTGAATAATTCACCAATTCTGATTGCAGAATGTCCGAAACAAAAGACCAGTTGGGGACCGAGTCGACACTCCGGGGTGAAGTGTCGGAGACATTTTCTGAGCCTTGTCCTGCGACCTCGACGTTCTCCTTTGCTGCTTTCCGTGGAGCCATAGCCGAAACTTGCGTTTTCACCCTTCTGCGATAGAACTACGTATACATGAAGAAATTAGTTCACTCAGAAATGACGAGCTCTGCGTGCTTATGAAAATGCTTTCATTATAATAAAATGAAACAATTATATATATTTAAAAATTCAGTACTTTTCGAAATAAGCCTGTCAAATCATAATTAGAAACAAATTAATTGCGTAAAATCCGATCTTATATGCGTGGATTTACCCTTATTCTCCATAAATGTCATAAATTTTTGGCGGTTCGACAGTCAATCGAAGTATGGAGAGAAAATGGCTACCTCGGGAAATGTGCAGGCCTCGGGGTGCGGGATATATCTTGCTTTATCTTAAATTATCAAATCTTACCAACGTTCATCAATTCCTCGTTGTTCACTACTTCGTGGATTTTCTTTTAACATTTTGAGTCCCCAACTCGCGAGATCGCGAGGACCGACTTTGGCTTAATTAACGGTAACCGCGATTTGGGGCATAATTAATTTTATCATCATTTTATTCGCCATATCGCAACTTAGAACTTCGAAGACCAGTTTCTGGGAAATTAGTATGCCGAGTCGCGAAACCGCGAGATGGCGAAAATTAAAACTCAATTAAGGGGAAGAAAATCTTGGATTAGGCAATTAATTAATCATGTTATAATTTCCTCGTGACTTCGGGAGTTGGGGTTTAGAAACAGGAAGCTTCGAAAAAGATAATGCCGAGTGGCGAAAGGCCGAGAACAACCTTTACCATGGTTAGATTTTCTACCTTTGACCTTTGACATGGGTTATCCAGGAAAGACTTCGCGTTCTTGGATCTCGTGGCTGTAAAAGTAAAATTTCGGACTTGTCGAACGCCGAGGTGCGAAACCCCGACGTCGTTTAATCATGAGTTAAAGGTTTTACCCTGGTTACTGTCCTAAGTGAAAAAAATAAAACGACTTCGTCGTTTCGAGACTCGGGACGTGTGAACTTATGGATTATAATATCCGACTTGCGAGGTCCCGAAGTACAACAAAAAGGAGCAAACATTCTTACAAAAGTGGACTTGTTTTAAAGAGTAGAAAAGCGTCGCTTTTTAGGTGATGACTTTTCATAGGTCTCATCATCTCGGTAGGAAAGAAAATCAACTTTAGATCTCATGTATCAAAAATGAAAATTGTGACAGGCCCAAAAACAAAGGCGGCTCCAACATAGGCTCCAACTAGGGATCCCGCCTTCCTGTTAGGCGGGAAGAACAATAGACCACGTGCCAATATTGGGTAAATGGAGTCAAATCTCAATCAGGCGGAACATTTCCAAGGAAAAAGGATCGAAGGGGGGAAAAAACTCCGTTTTTACCTCGAGAAGTTTTTCAAAATCAGATATCCTTTTCAACATAGTTGTAGTCCCTTTCACGATTTTCCCTTTCCCACTACTAACTTTGGGTATGTTTTAAGACAGTCGAAATGACCCTAGGAGACTCAACAGATCATGTGGCTCTCAACTTGCATCAAAAGAATGAGATTATATATATTTTTAATCGGGAAGTCTCGTCTGAATTTGGGATGTGGATCAAGTTTTTAGAAAGCATTAGTCACCAGAGTAGAATGATATTCATGTATAACAGCCTTACAGATATCTCAAACATTGCTTCACTGCCAGCGAGCCTGTTCAGTACCCCGATGAAGTTATCTGGCCCCTTTTACTGAATTTCCTTTCACCACTTCAGAAAATATTTATGCATTTAAATGCTAAGACGAGGGAAATCATTTCTGAATTTCCTTTCATTGTCTTCCTAGACTAGGTGGGGGCAATCATTTCTAAATTTCCTTTCACCACTTTTCTTATAATTTATTTTTTGAGTGCGAAGATGGGGGCAATCAGTTTGTATTAGGGATGATATCTGTGTAATATTTTGCATCACAGGTCTATGAACTTACTTTGATTACTCGGTACCAATCTTCCCTTGACCTTCACAACACCTTCGTTCTTAGGGAGACAGGGAAAATAATTTTTTAAGGGGCATCCTGTTTGAGCAAGCTTTGATTCTTCCAATGCTGTTGAAAAACCTAGGAAAGTTAGGATCTCTCTAAACGTTCCTTCACTTAGCAGGGGATCAAGTAGTTGTGGAGACCTGCTTTCTTTTCACAATATGTTTTGAGACTCAGGAGGCTAAAACGAAAACTTTTATTCCTTCGTAATGAAATGAAAAGATGGCAGCTTGTCAAGAGTTAGACCCAAAAACAGGCAGGATACAAGGCAGCGATTTATTGCTCGAAAATACAGAAGGTCAAATCAGTTCGAGACTGGCTCTTGTAGATGTCTTTGGGGATGGTTACTTTTGACTAACTATTCTTAGTTTTAGTGTATCATTCAAACCAAATTAAATCAAAGGTTACCAAGCCAAGCAATAATCCTGTTATCTAACACTTTAGCCGATATTGTAGTTTGAATGACGTTACCTTGGTTTACTTTAACAGTCTTTCATAACATGTGTATTGAGAAAACTCACCTTTACCTTTTCTTTTCACTTTCTTTGTGCATTATGAAGCTACTTTTAGATATCACTTGTTTCATGCCGATTTATTCCTGACACCGCCTTGCGAATTAGTCTTCCTACTAGATTTGCAAGCAG
>ML815603.1:68912-88354 GCA_009831015.1 Picea engelmannii
GACTTGCTAACATAGGTGCCTCGCTTATGACTTTTTTAATATGCGCGAACGACGCCCTGGCCTCGGTGGTCCAGTTTACCCCGCTATCCTTCTTCAACATTCCTGTAATCAGTTTGACAATCTCAGGGAAATTGGGAATGAACCTTCATAGAAAATTTATCTTTCCTAAGAATGATTGAATTTCTTTTATATTTCTAGGGATAGTGATAGTATCTATCGCTTCAATCCTCTTAGGATCAATCCTGATTCCCTCCTTAGATACGACATGGCCCAGAATCTTACCTTCCCGCATAGCGAAATGTGATTTCTTTGGATTCAGGGATAGACCAAACTGCGGCACTTTTCGAACGTCTGTCTTAGATGCCTCAAATGTTCTTCGTCAGTTTTAGAAAAAACCATCAGGTCATCAAGGTAAATGACTATGAACTTGTCCCTTTCTCCCACGAAAGTGATGTCCATAGCTCGCTAGAAAGTGGCCCCTGCATTCATCAAACCAAAAGGCATTTTGTCATACATGAAAGTACCCCAGGGCGTGGTGAAGGCAGTTTTTTCCAAGTCTTGTTCATTCATAGCGATCTGATTATAACCAGAGAAACCATCTATCATTGACATTCGATTAGCTCCAACAACCTTTTCTAAAATGTGGTCCATCTTGGGCAGCGGGTAATTATCTTTGAGAGACAACTTGTTTAGGTTTCGGAAATCCACACACATTCTGATCTCCCCGTTCTTTTTCCTTACTGGAACTAGGTTAGCTACCCAGTTCGAGTATCTTAGAGGTACGATTATTTTCACGTCCAAGAGTTTTTTTACTTCCTTTTCTATCATGGGTAACAGAATGGGGTTAATTTGCCTAAGCTTTTGCCTAAACGGTTTGACCCCAGGCTTCAAAGGTATCCTGTGATCAATAATGGAAGTGTCATACATTTTCAATTCATCATAGGACCAGGCGAAAACATATTTATATTGTCTGAGTAAGTCTTTGTACTTCACTTTCATTTTGGAAGGGAGGAATTTCGATATTTTTACCATCCGAGGTTCTTTTTCGGTTCCTATATCACAGTCTTCTACCTCTTATGGCTGGGGCTGAAAAGTGGTATTTACAGGTACATCGTTCTAATCAAAAAGTCTTTCCAAAGGAATCAATCCTTTGGGAATTTGATTGCTTTTAAGGACCAGCATACGGTGATCCACAATTTTTTCTCGGAAGATTTCAGGGTCCTCTCCTTCTTGCATGATCCACATAGAATCATTCTAATTTTCTTGGTCAGCGTGGGTTTCAGAGAATTCGCCTACTGTTGTAAGGAATTTCTTAATTTGTTCATTGTCTTCGAAGACTTTCTAGTGCTAGATATTGTCTGGTATGGAGGGTTTGTACCTGATTTCAATGTGGTACTTTAGTTTGAAGGTCGTGGGAGGAGAGAAGGTTGAAGCTGCCTTTGCCAATGCATCAGCATGTAAATTCTCTGCGCAAGGGATAAAATGGATATTTATGGATGAGAAAAAAAATTCCACGAGATCCCAAACACAATTTATATATGCTCTTAGTCTGGGATGCCTGGCTAGATACTGATGGTTTACTTGTTTTATTATCAATTCTGCATCACCATAGACCTCCAAGTTTTTTATATTTATCTTTTTGGCAGCCTCTAACCCCAAGATCAATGCTTCATACTCGCACACATTATTAGTGTAATCTATGTCCCACTGTAAATGGTAGGAGAAAGGAACAATGAACTTACCTTCAGGTGCTACCAAAAGCACTCCAGCGCCTGCCCCTTCAGAAGACGAAGCACCGTCAAAATATATTTTCCAAATACCTGTGTTACACAGATCTTCTGTCATGGGGTTTAACTCTTATTTCTTTGTATCGATCTCCTCTAGACAACCATCTAGACCATCATCAAAATACAATATGCAATTTCCCAGATCTTGGTCTGCAATGTAAATAGGGAAGTTGTGTGGGTTTTGAGGGTCACTGATCGTATATGCTAATCTTGTTTCTCTGTATAAACGAGTGAACTAACCACTGAACACAGGGATTGTGGCATAAGTCATATCTAACTGGAGAGAACCTCCCAATTTGGCCCCCCGTGACCTAGATAACAACATTCCATACTTAGGGGGAATATCGGCGATAACCACATCCATCAGGATACTTTTAACAGGGACCTGCGCTAGGGTAACCACCAGATCCTTTATCATCCCTATGCATTTAACCTTCCTTGAATCAAAAGAATACAGATTTCCATAAGGTCTTGTGATCTGGAGACCCAACTTCTCCATTACAATCTTGGGCATAACATTATGGGAAGCTCTGGAGTCTAACATACAATTATGCAGCAACTGGTCATATACGTTCAGGGTGATATAAAAGGGAGCGATGTTGTCTTTGGACCCTTCAAAATGTGGACCAAAAGTTATGTTAGGTCTATCATCCTCCAAGTTTATAACATCAGACTGGCTTTCTAGCTCGGAGACACCTATCATTTTGGTAATTTGTTTGCGATAACAGGGGTTTTTCTCTAATTCCACCAAAGGGATTGGTATCTTAATTTTGTTTAACTCATTTTCAAAATTGAATGCTCCGCTTACTCTGTCTGTTTCCCTGGTTGAGACTTCCAAACTCTTCCTTTCTGACTTATTTGTCTAGACAGCTTTATCGCTCATGGTCCTAGCTGAAGAAGTATCTTTGTTTACGGATTCGATTGGCTGTGTTTGAGTTCCCACTTTTTCTACCTCGGACTCTTGAGTGTTTACTCTTCTAAATTTGTTGTTGGGTAGTGGGGTCTCGTCCGAAGGAGGCTCGTAAGCCTGACCTCTCTGAAGGATTTTCTTGGGTTGAATTGTTGAGGTAGGTTTATTCTTAGATCTCAGGTTGTACCTTGGTTGAAGTTCATCTATCATTATCTCAAATTCTGGTTGAGATTCACAGATCTTGGTGTGGTCACCCTCCTCACTCTCATTTGACGACTTTGGTGTATTTAGAGACTTTTCATAGTCTTCGTGAGTTAGATATGGTTGACTACAGTCATCATCGAAGTTTGTGACATCATTATCTGAGTCCTCGAAGTCTTGAAAATCGTTAGCTCCTATAAAATTTTCATTCTTCAAGGGAGTTTGTATCTTTTGATCTTCCTTTTCTATTGGTCTTTGTTGATTAGGAGGGTTTTGATTTTTTCTGAAATCTTTTTTGGGGTAAGAGTCAGACTTGCCCTGTTCGATTTCCATCCGGGTTATTTTATTTGACAACTCTTTAATCACTCTGGCCATATCATCCACCCTATCATCTAAGGACCTATTGGACCCTAAAGGGCCTGCTTGTTCTCTAAAGCGCTTGGTCTCTCGGTTTCCAGCCTCTAATCTACCTTTAAGTTTACCCGAAGCCATCATGTTAGACTCTATTTCTACTGCATCGTCCTGCATACGGTTTAAGGTGGATCCCCTTCGCTCTCGCAAGAGTAATGCGAAATCTGGCTCGAAAGCTCCGGCGAAAGTCACTTTGGCCACGGGTTGAGATGGTTTGACTTCAGCTGGGATTTTATTGTACAATTTGTTGAATCTCAGAATGAATTCCATGACTGATTCTGAGTTCTTTTTATTCAAAGACCCAAATTCGGTTAGATAATAAAGATGATCTTTTCGCTCTCCCCATTGTCTGAGGAAAGCGTCTTCCAAAGCATCATATGAAGGGATAGAAGCTGCAGGTAAGCTCTGAAACCAAGTTCGGACCTGACCCTCAAAAGTTTGGACAAGGAGTCTCAAATATACATCCTCGTGCTCGATACCGAAGATATCTGGGAATTGGTCAAAGAAGTTAATATGTTCAGCAGCGGTCAGATCTCCCTCCCCGATGAATTTCGGTAAATTCTTTATGTAGTTTTCTAGAAGATCATTTAGGGGGACGGGAAACACCAAAGGGGTGTATCAGGATGCGAATTTCGCAAAAACTCTGGGAGGGGGGGGAGGCCCTTCACCTCCACCTCCTCCTAGAGGGACACCTCCTCTACCTCCTCCAAACCCTCCTCCTCCTCCTATAAACCCTCCACCTCCTCCTCCGGCGGCTGCCATCATTGTTTGTGGAACGTTATAACGGGGGTTTTCAAAAAATAACAGGGAATTTTTATTTTCTTCGCTAAGAGGAGACTCTGATGAGGAAGAATAAGGAACGCGAGGAGTTGGTTCCTCGAACTTGCAAGAGATGGAATCAGGAAAACCGATGGGTGTGGGAAACGAGTGTGTAACACACTCTTTAGGATTTGGAGAAGTCGAGAAATTCAACTGAAGATAAGATGGTATTTTAAAAGCCGACGAACCTTCAAGAGGGCCCTCTCTTCTCTGTACTAAAGGGACTATTGGATGAATCTCACTTCTAATTTCGGAGCAGATTGGCGTTGAATGTTTAGCGTCAAAGGAAGGAATGAACGAGGTCAAGGGTTTGGAAGTACTCTCGGCCTTCGGTGATGGGATTTCAAGTTGGTAAACAGCAGTCATAGGCTTGAAAGAACCTCTCGCCTTTAGAATTTTTTCGGGATCGGTAACGGACGTAATCTGCTCACCATCCAGGTTTTGTCTGCTATTCCTTCGACTGAATGCCAGTTTATTTCTTCGTGGAGTCGCCAAGTGAAAGATAAAAATCCTTAAAGGGTGTGTACTCTTTGTTCACTATCAAAGGGTAACACTTTCAACGAAAAACAAATGTCGTTTTCCCCGGGAAAAAGATTTCGTAACTTCAGTCCCCGGCAACGGCGCCAGTAAGATGTTGTTCCTGAGTCTGTACTTAAGGCTCAAAATTACAGTGTCAAGGCATCCAAAAGTGGTTAGGATATGGAAAAGGGAAGACGTCAACATTCGGAGCAAGAAACTAAGGGAGATTTCTTCATTGGGGTTGTGTGGCTTCGAACTGTTCCTGAATAGTTATGTCTCGTTCAATGGCTGCCAATGATTGTTCAAGTTTGGCCCGGTTAGTTGTTGTTTTAAGGATAGTGTTGAAGAGGTTTAAGGCGATGTGTGTTTGGTTCAATAACCCAGGTTTGACGTTAGGTTGAGTTGGTATGGGAACTTTCATGGGGGAACAACACAGGTAAGAGAACTTTTAAGAGAGGTTGAGTGTTGTCTCAGTTTAGTCTTGTAAAAGAGGACTTACGGTTGCAAAATTAGAATACGGATGAAAATCTAAGGCTCGTTCTCGTGACTGTATTATATTTTAATAAAAAGTGCGAGATGGGAGAAAAACATTGAGCCTCTTACAGTGTAATGTTCCTATCGGGGGGAAAATCTCACGAAGTAAACGGGAGAAGAAAATACGTAAGAAAATAAGCGATGTAACAAAAAATGCATGTAGAATTCCGAAAATGCAAATTGGTCTTACACAGCTGATAGCTGGTGCAGAGGAAAGGCAATAAACAATTACAAAAAACCCAAATTTATTTGTTATATTAGTGGTAGTACTAAATTATAACGAAGCACATCAATTACGAATATGAATTGAAATTGAAAAATGAGGAACAAGAAAGCAAACTTGTAATATAGAAGTGACGGAATTGAGAATCTCAGATCTGCTTGTATTAAATCTCAATGAAAAAACTCTATTACAAAATATCAAAAGGGTCCATCCCTATTTATTTCTCTCTGGGGTATATTTATACAATTTCTACAAAGCAGGTAGAATCTCAATAGTCACAAAATTTCAGTCATGATAGAGGGGAGAGCAATCGCTCCATTTCCCCTACTCTGTCTTCACTTGGTGCCAGGTGCTCATCTTCGCGCGGACTCGGTGCAAGAGATACATCTTTCCACAAGCTAAGATATGAGCCGCGAAGGCTCTGCTTGACAGCTGGCCTCGATGAAGTAACATTCTCGGGCTAACTGTTGTAGCTTGTCCCCCATTTGTGCATTGATGATGTCAAGGGAACTTAGTTGCGCGTTGGGCTGGATCAAGTGCTTATCAACTCGGGCCATGTCTACCATATCTATCTGAGAGATATCGGTCAAATCTCTCTCATCCTTCTCTTTTAGATCAAGCGAGATTTGTTCCACATTGATTTGTATCAATGTTTCTGCGTCACCTCCACTGTCCATACCTAACAGCTCGCCGTCTATAGAATTGAAGGCTTCCTCTAATGAATTGGTTACCTTTTGAGCTTGCTCCTTGCCCAGGGTAATGTTGTGCTCCCAATCCTTCAACAGAATATTACCTCTAGTTTGTTCAAGGATGGCGAGCCTTGGAGAACCTGCCGAAACTCTGTTATTCATGGCTATCACTGCCTCCTGGAAGGCGACCCGAGCTGCTTCTGCATCCCTCTCTCTGACAGTCAGGTTCTCGTAAACCTGATTCATCAACAGACAATTCTCTCGGATCACTCCCACTTTGGCGAGCAAATTCTGTTGTGCAGAAGAGATTATGTTCTGAATCTCAATCGCTCGGGATTTAAATCTCTCGACGTCGATCATCCTGCTTTCGGCGATCTCTACCCGAGCTTGCAGCTCTGCAATCATAGTCCTCTGTTGAACCGCATGTATCCGACCGTCTCGGACCACTAGATTTTCTTGCTCGAGCTTGGTTTTAAGCACCTCTATCTCATTTTTATTGGCTAGTCGGGCCAGCTCTATCTCCGCGCTCACCTGGCCTTTACCATTTTCCGTGGCCGAGGCCAATCTAGCCTCGAGAGTCCTGATCATGCAATTTTTCCTATGGATTTGGTTCTTTAAAAGTCCAACCGAAAATTGATTCATCGATGCATATGCTCCTAGCATCCCTGTGATCTCAGTGGCGAATTGCTTATTCTTTTTATTTTTTCCATCGGTCATGACCTTGAACTTCTTCGTAGTCGATTCTCCCTCCTGGTAGAATTCCCTTTTTACTACCACTTTCCTCTTTTTATCAAAGAAGAACTCATTCGGAGGAAGTTATTCTGCTCTTATAGGCTTCATCTCCATCCCTCTTCGATATTCCCCTGCACCGACTGCAAGGGGGTGACAGAAGTAATGGGTTCCCCAATTTGTTTTGCTGATTTTCCTGGGGTGTCAGCCGGGTTCTGCTTCCTTGGCAGTTCAGGGGTCTTTGTCTCAACTTCCGGATTATGTTTCTTTGGTGGGTACGAAGTCAGTACCTCTACTTCAGGATTCTTTGTTTGTTCCTCCTCGTCCTGGTGTTTCGTCGAGTCAGGAATTGCATCTTTGGGATCTTGAGCATGCTTATGCTTTGTCTCGGGAACACCCGAACTCTAACCTCGCAACACAGCGGGGAGACCTCTTCGTCTATGCTCTTGGAATTTTAACAGAGCAGCTGTGTCTTCAGGTGCCAAGGATCGGATCCGGACTAGAACCTCTTCATAAGATCTCGCCCCTCGGAAAATTTCATCCGAGGGTGAGTTCTCATGCTCTAATCTCTTGAGCCCACAATTTTCTAAATGTTTTCTTACAACCCTCTCTGGATCATGCTTCTTATAATCGATGGAGACCAAATTTAGGTCTTCCAGGGCTGCAGCCTCGGCCTTTGCGTGCCCGAAATCCAATAAAGAATAAGAATTTAAACGAATGGGAAAAGACGACCACACCTTCTTTGAGTATCCTTTGAGTTCTTTACTTACCCCGCCAATTACTGTTTGCCAGGTGACCTCGCGACAAGACAGCTTGTTGGGGATGAACAATTGTAGCGCAAGCGGGGGAACAACAGCCCCGAACACTCTGAAGTATGAGAAATATGTCTCCACATACCAGTCTGCTATGCCACTCATATTTTCAGCAATGTTGTCTGAGATACGAGGTGGTGGGTGACCAAAAATGGCGATGTGCAGGGGCACCATCACCCAGTTGAAAATTTTGTATATGAAACTGTCTGCCTTATTTTCCAATATCTTTTCGTGGTATACATGCACGGGCCTGTCCTCGACCGGAGTCCAAGCCCAGCTCATCAGCAGGAATGGTGTCATGGAACATATTGTGTCCATAATATATGCGGACATGAAGAATGAGGACGACCTACCACTTGCCTTCTGCTCTCGATACTCTGTGACTCGGTTGTCCAAACTATCCGAAAGTATCTTTGCCCAATTAAATGAGCAACCTTCTGCAACCCGAAACATCAGAGGCACCCACGCAATGAAAAAATGCGATGTGTACTCTCTCCCAAATAGTCGGCATGTCATCATGGCCACATACTTATACTGTGGCTCTAGCGAAGCGATTGAATAAACGCCTTGGTCATTTTCTCTGAATTTCGCGGTGCGCGAAACCCAATCCTTTATCAAACTGGGCATGGTTTTATCATATTGTGTGCACTCCTTTTCGTTGAATTCCTCCAGGAATTCAGCACCATATGTGTATTCAGACATCGTCGGGAGATTATACATGGTTTGGATATGTTCTGGCCTAAAAGTCTCGACCGTGACCCGTTGTTGGTTCATGATAGTCCTGGTGGGTAGGTCTATGTGATCCAACACCCATCGGATCATGTCATAATAGGGGAGAAACCATGGTCTGGCTGCTATCCTGTGCATTCCGGATTGGACAACTATCTTGTATTTAGTGTTCAGGTCATCCTTTTCATTGCCGTCTGAGTCTGAATAATTCACCAATTCTGATTGCAGAATGTCTGAAACAAAAGACCAGCTGGGGACAGAGTCGACACTCTGGGGTGAAGTGTCGGAGACATTGTCTGAGCCTTGTCCTACGACCTCGACGTTCTCCTTTGCTGCTTTCCATGGAGACATAGCTGAAACTTGCATTTTCTCCCTTCTGCGATAGAACTGCGTATACATGTAGAAATTAGTTCACTCAGAAATGACGAGCTTTGCATTCTTATGAAAATGCTTTCGTTATAATAAAATGAAACTCTTATATATATTTGAAAATTCGGTACTTTTCGAAATAAGCCTGTCAAATCGTAATTAGAAACAGATTAATTGCATAAAATCCGATCTTATATACGTGGATTTACCCTTATTCTCCATAAATGTCATAAATTTCTGGCGGTTCGATAGTCAGTCGAAGTATGGAGAGAAAATGGCTACCTCGGGAAACATGCAGGCCTCGGGGTGCGGGATATATCTTTTTTTATCTTAAATTATCAAATCTTACCAACATTCATCAATTCCTCGTTGTTATCTACTTCATGGATTTTCTTTTAACATTTTGAGTCCCCAACTCGTGAGATCGCGATGACCGACTTTGGATTAATTAATGGTAACCATGATTTGGGGAATAATTAATTTTATCATCATTTTATTCGCCATATCGCAACTCGGAACTTCGAAGACCAGTTTCTGGGAAATTAGTATGTCGAGTCGCGAAACCGCGAGATGGTGAAAATTAAAATTCAATTAAGGGGAAGAAAATCTTGGATTAGGCGATTAATTAATAATGTTATAATTTCCTCGTGACTTCGGGAGTCGGGGTTTAGAAGCGGGAGACTTCGAAAAAGATAATTCCGAGTGGCGAAAGGCCAAGAACAACCTTTACCATGGTTAGATTTTCTACCTTTGACCTTTGACATGGGTTATCTAGGAAAGACTTCACGTTCTCGGCTCTCGTGGCTGTAAAAGTAAAATTTTGGACTTGTCGAACGCCGAGGTGCGAAACCCCGACGACGTTTAATCATGGGTTAAAGGTTTTACCCTGGTTACTGTCCTGAGTGAAAAAAATAAAACGACTTCGCCATTTTGCGACTCGGGACGTGTGAACTTATGGATTATAATATCTGAATTGCGAGGTCCTGAAGTACAACAAAAAGGAGCAAACATTCTTATGAAAGTGGAATTGTTTTAAAGAGTAGAAAAGCGTCGCTTTTTAGGTGACGAGTTTTCAGAGGTCTCATCATCTCGGTAGGAAAGAAAATCAACTTTAGATCTCACGTATCAAAAATGAAAATTGTGACAGGCCCAAAAACAAAGGTGGCTCCAACACTTGGTCTCCAACCTGGAACTGATGATCAACCCTGTGCTTGTCATACCAAGCTTTATATTGTGCTTGACTCTTCTCCAACTGTTTTGTGAATGCCTGGTGTATCTGTTGAATCCTCTGGATGAACTTGCAAGCTCTGTCCTTTGTTCATTCTTCATTCACATCAACATATTTTCCATACATCAAGTCCAAAGGAACCTTTGGTAGGTACCAAAAACATGTCTCAAAAGGTGAAATCATAGTGGATGAATGTAAAGCTTGATTATAAACATGTTGTACATAAGGTTTTGTTATAAGAAAAATTTGTCCATTGGGACAGATCCGACCTATCCAGTTGGGAATCCGGTTACATCCTCTTTGATAGCTCGGCATGAGGCAAAGACTACCCACACCTCAAGTGGTCCTTCACCTGAGGCGGTAATGAAGGGGAAAAATAAAGGTAAAAGACTTACAAGAAGTCTTTATCAAGAGCACCCACCCTGGGTGTTATCCTTCCTTAGCTTCCTGGACGACCAAAATGGCATGGGGGATGAAATTTATAGACAGTGGGATGAAAACGATCTCGCTTATTTTTAGGACAGTGAACTAAATAAAGCGAGCAACAAGCTATTCACTTCCTTAAAGCATTGAATAATGTCCCAGAATGGGTCCCTAGGATAAATCGGTGTCGTGGGTAACTAACCAATATATGCCTTGAGTAAAAGGGTGTGAAACAAGGATGAAAAGGGAGCTTAAAAGATACATCCAAGTACTTTTAAATGGCGGTAAATTGTGAACAACAATTTTTTGAAAGCTTTAAAGACAGGGAAACAAGCTCAAAATGGCTTGATACCCCCCGGGGTGACCCGGGAAGTGATCTCGAAAGGTTTTTAAATCAAAAGTGGGATGTAAAAGTGGATGAACAACCTTGTTACAAGATGTTACAACTATGATATAAGGGAAAGTATTCACAACTTCAATTTTGGTTCATGAGTGAAAAGGTGGACTGACGAAAGGTTGACCTTAAAAGTATTTTATTGGTCAATTTTTAGTTTTTATCACATTCCTTGGCCACCACACTATTTTGAAGATTATCCCAATAAGGCAAACACATCCTAGAACTATGCCAACTAGTATAAGAAGAGTAGTCCTAGCAGACCATGGCGGTTAGGTTGAAGAGTGCCCCATGTAGTTCAAAGAAGCATGGATTAGCCACTTCTCGTCACTAGCGCTTTCGGGCTCTTAAAGCCGCTTGGATGGAAGAAGGATACCCATGAAAAGGAAGAGGCTCAGGACCCCCCTAAAGAGGGTTTTGCTGAACTTACCCAATCAGAGTAGTATTCCAACTGAGCTAATATAATCAATGCCTTGACCATCTGGTACTAAGGAAAGACCACTCAACTTGTACTAACTAGACAACTTCCGAGGGTCTTCTGATGAAGACTCCCTGGCTTTGACTCTTAATATCCTACAAAATTGAAATTGCATAAAATGAAATACCAGGCCTTCCACGTGGTGAGGTCACGTCTTTCTTTCACAAGCGTGCCTCCTGGTTACTGAATTTGAAATCTATTTAAAAAATATATACATAAAACAAGTAAATAGATAAGTGACATATATGTCACATCTAAATAATATGTATATGTAAATATCTAAATAATATAAGTTTTTTTTTTTAATGTATCGAGCGGACCCCTGAATTGTTTTCAAGTTTTTTTTTGCTGTGTTTTGCATGTATTTAGCTTGTTGATTTTGCATGGCCCCTTTAGGGGCATCCACCTGTATATTAGTGAGTGAAAAGTGATACAATTAAAATATAGCATGATTAGATAATTACAAAATGACAATTACACCATTCAACCCAAAGTAATGGGTTGAGGCTCTTTGAGAGCGACAAAGCCGACATATGCATGAAAGCCCCAACTAACTCCTTGTATGGGTATTGGCAATTTAGTGTTTGAAATATAAAAGGTGTGATGGTTATCTACGCAAGTATAAATCGGATTTTTAACATGAATTCACAAGTGAACTATTCAAACTATCTACACAAATCAAACATATAAACATTCGTATGTGTACCAAAATTTTTTGGAGTGAATGCAAGTGATAAGTAAAGTGAATATGAGAGTGATTTGGTAGATTTACCGATTGAAATGTGTGTTTTTCTTCACTTCCCTGCTGGCCCCTTTGCCTCAAATAGGTCTCTAGGTGGTCCCCAACCGCTTAAGAGAAGCAGAGTGGGTGACCAGTTGTATCCTTGCAGGCAAACAACAAAATTTTAGTATTTATGCATGGAAAAACTGAAATAAATATAACATAAATTTACACATAAGAAGTATATAACAACCAACTAAGATGGTTGTCCCATGGGAGGAAATTGACCAAAATGACCAATTTTCCTATTTGGGACAACAAGGTTAATGGTAAGAAAACATAACAAAAATATACATGAATGAAAAGATAAAGCAAACAAGTATGGAAAACCAGCTAAGAGGTCTATTTAAGGGTTATCCTATGGGGCCCTAGGAATCCCAACCACTAGCTAAGGTTGAAAACAATTGAATACTTCAGAAAATCTGCATTAGAACACATTAAACAAATTAAACCAAGTTGTTAGAAGATGAAAGTAAGAAAATTAAACCCAAGGAAGAAACAACAAACACCTAGCTAACCAATCGCTCCTGGAGATAGATAACATATCAAGAATTTACCCCAACCCCTCAACCCTTAACAAACAAGTGACACATCCAACAACTAAAATCTAACAAGTATCACAGACACAAAGAGTCTTAGAAATTTCAGCAGAGCCTTGTTACTATATTCATCCTCCCTTTTTTACAATGCCAACCCTCTTATTTTTAAAGGAGAGGTGAAGGCTTAGGGTTAGGTCACAAGACACTTGTCACTTTTGGAAAAGTGACAAGTGGACCAACCCTAAAGTACTTTTGTATTTTTACAAAAAGTAACCTTATCCCAAAGGTATCTTATCCAAAAAGAATCTTAATCTAAAGAGAACCTTATCCAAAAGGGGATCAAATCATATTTGACTTGACCCTTCAATTACATAGTAATACATGCCAAAAAGTAAATCATGGGAGAGTTCATATTACAAAAAGTCATTTTTCATAAAATGACAAATCTTGATATGCCACATCACCATTTGCCTTGGGATTTGTGTCATCCCAAAGGCTCTTTGACTACTGCCATGTTTTGCAGTTGTAGGTGACGTGGTTTAGGACACTTCCCGACCATCCATGGCTATCAGATTCATCGAGATGAAGCCCCAAGGTGTGGGGAATTCGGTGAGATGCTTAGGAGGGAAAGGGGCCTTTGGGATTTGGTCATTGTAAGTAAGGAAATTCCCATTGTTCAAGCACTTTTTAGATCTGATTATACCCCCCCTTTGTTGCCTATAAGTTTCCCTGTGAGCTGGTCGAAGCATGGCTTCGATTTGGGCTTGTTTTGGTGAAGGGACCCCTTGGACCTGAAGCTTGATAGGCTCTTTCCCTATACCAAACAGACACAAAACTATTTTTTACTATGCACATGTTTTATCTATGTCCACTATCTTTCCTCTGCCTTTTGTTTGGCAGAAATCCGACTACGAATGAGTAAGATATGGCCCCGGGAAGGTATGCAGATGGAGTCAGCCATAAGACTGATCAGGGAAAAAACTTGAAGTTGGGGCACAATTCTTGGCTTCACACAAGAATTGATAGGCTTCTACATGCTTTCATACCCGTAGCTGAAATGGGTTTTCCTCACCTGGCCGAATCTGGTCTCGGAGCTCACCAATTAGGCATCTTTCTAGTGCATGCTTGTTGGGCTAGGAATGAGTTCATGTCGCTCTGGGACATGTCACTGAAAATCTGGGCTAAATTTGTTGAGGTGAATACCATGGATGCATTATAGACTTCACCCTGGTCATTTCGACTATTCATGGGCGAACATCAGCCTCCGTACAAGGAAGTTATGCAATTAAAACGTCGAGTGACCCTTGGGGGGGGGGGAATTAAATTTTAATATATAGTCTGAAAATATAAATAAATTTATTAAAAAAAAATGAAAATTAAAAATTTAAATAAATATTATTTTTAACATATATATATATATATATATATATATATATATATATATATAATAAAATGCAATTTAAAAATCAATAAAATTCAAAAAAATTCAAACATAAATTCTAATCATACATTAAAACTATATGAAAAAATTAAGTTTAAATTTAAATTTAAAAAACAAACCCCCTAGCCATCTTCCCCTGGTCTCCATACAACTAGGCTAGAAGTGAAAAGGAGCCTACCGGGTATGAAGGAGGTGGTGGTGCTGGACAGAGAGGTGGTCGAGTGCGTGTAGATAATGGGGAGAGGAGGAGAAAGGTTTTGGGGAGGGCATAGGTGGTTGCACGTAGGTGAAAGGGGAAGAGGAGGGCGCACAAGGAGGAGGATTTCAGTTGCAGCTGGAGTGTGGTGGTTGTGGGAGAGGAGGCTGCGTGCTAGAGGAAAGGGGAAGGGCGAGCGTGGAGGGGTCAGTATGGAGGAGGGATTAACGTAGTGGTAAATGGAGGAGAGGAGGAGGTAGGTAGCGATACGTGAAGGTCTGGGTATGGGTAAATGGGGATAGGGCACACGAGGAGGTGGAGGAGGGCGAGCTCATGGCGCGTGGATGAGGAGCAGCACCGAGAGGGAGATGGGATGTGGTGAGAGCTTGCAGAGGAGAGTGTAGAGGTGGGTGAGATTGGGAATTTGGGGGAAGAGGCCAAGTTGCAAAGATGGTGGTGGCCCTCGAGTGGTGTATGGGTGGCCACCCACCATAAAAAAAATTAAAATTCAAAACTTTGAGGAAGTGGGTTTTTTGGCAATAAAATGGATGGGAGGTTATGGGTTCAAACCCCCTTCCCTCCATTTGAATTTCTTGGAAAATCTGAATTTTTTGGGGAATAGGAGAAGGCGGAGGATTGGGGTTCAAATCCCAGGGCTTCCCAATGACATGCCTAGGCCTGCAATCTTCAATAAAGAACTAACAATTTAAAAATTTTAAAGGAGCCATGGAGGCTTGGGCCTGGTGCCCAAGAGGGGTTCAAATCCCCTCTCCTTTGCATCTTTTGGCACACACATACCTTCCTGAACTCAGCAACTAGAAAATAACACTAAACTAACAACCAATACCACACTTGAACCAAGAAAATAAACACCAATTTGAAGAAAAAATACAATTTCTTCATGCAGGATCTCAACACAACCAGCAAAATTTTCCTTGGTTTTTGGAATTAGGATTGATGGGTTTACCTAGTCAACTATTTGAAAATTGTTGCATAGAAGTTGGCTTCCCATTGCAGAGCTGCAACTGCTTCCATAAAAACCTCCCTCTGCTGCCATAAATCCATGTTGCGTAGCTCCCCCCCCCTTAGCCAAATTGACAAAATGGCTTGAGAGAGGGGAGAGGGGGTTTTGAATTTTTCAGTTTAAAAAAAAAAAAATCAATTTTTCCCCAAAATTTGTATGAGGCTACGTGCCTTCTCCCATATTTTCCGATTTTCTAAAAACATTTAATAAAATTTTCCAATTAAATTTTAAATATCTCTTGGAAAAATGTGCAAGTCAAAGTTTGACTTTGACCGTGTTGTTGCTGACTTAGCCCAAAAATGTTTCCCGGTGAGACGGAGTTGGAATCAGACGTAGGACACGTCATTGGAAAGGTCTCAAAACGCCCATAGGGAATATGCCATGACAAACCTGAGATAATTCCACCTCATCCCTCAAATTCGGCCCGGAACAGTGGTCGCTTAAAACCGCTGACTTACTGGTGGGCCCACATGACACCCAATCTTGTGAAAGGTGCAAAATCGCCATATAATATCCAATCGAGGAAAATGAGGTACCGTCGAAAAAATATCGACAAGTAATTTGGTGAGGTGAAAATAGATTTTTTTTCTAGGGTCATTGATGACTATCTTAGCTATTATGAAGCCCTGCAATGCGAGCTAGTGGGTCTCATTTGCCTGAAATAATTAATCAATGTGTGACAACTCTAACTGGGACATCCGAGGTTCGAATGAGGCAAATGAGAAGCCGTTGGAAAGGTATCTAAGTCTATTAAAGAGTGGAATCACTAAATCTTTGATTTAGAATTATTTACCCACCAATTTTAAACCCTGAAACGTTGCAACCAATTTGGTGTCTAATAGTGGTCATGAACTTGCGAAAGCTCATTCTTACCAACCAGGGGTCGAAACCAAGCACGTGATATACCATTGGAAAGGTATCACACTTCCCTACACCATGTATAGGTTTTATTTTTCCTTTTGAGACCAGAATCTGAACATAATCATACCAGGAAGTCACAGCTATTGGTCTTGGCCATTCGAGTGACATTGAGTTTGTGTCCCTCGTATGGGGTCATACAGACTCAGAATCAAGCTCATGATATCCCGTTGAAAATCTTGTTCTAATTCCTACCACATGGAAGTGTTTTATTCCCTGAAACATGAACATATTTTATCTTATTCTTTGCATAAGGACCCCATGCCCAAGGGACCCAGCTAGTGATGGGCAAACGGGACCAACGTTAAAATTCTTGTAAAGTGTGTGTTTAGCTCATGAAACATGAACCAAACAGCCTTGAAATGAGGAATAAATGTCATGGGAAGGTCCACTACTACCTGAAGGAAACCAATTGGTACTCTTTCAAGGGAAGAGGCCATAGTAACTATGACCCCCACCACTGTCTTTGACTGGAACCATAGCACCAAGGGGTGTTTATGGAGAAGTAACTGTGTAAAACACCATGTTGAGCCGAGAGAATATTTTTGGGTCAACATTCTTGGCGTCAGAGGGGAAATTCCTTCCAAATCATGTCAAACAATGGGATCACCCACATGATAGGCGAGAACACTCGATCAAAATTTATACTTTCAAAGTGACCGATGTGGGTGAGGGGGGAATTCAACTATAGTATAAGGACCATTTTTCACATTAGGGATAACCGAAGAATGAAAGTGGTGTAGTAAATATATACAATAGAATTTATACTGAGATTCACATAAGATAGAAGAATGGGAATAACGACCCCGGTTTTGTTGAGCAATGTGGCCCAAGTGACACGGGTCCCTCACCCAGATTATGGCTTAACTATGAGAATCAAGTCTTAAGGTGAACCTTGGCTCAACACAAAGTCTCATGCATACCTTCGATTCTCGACACAGAAACACGAAAATGAGAATTTTTTGAAATCAACAACCCACCAGAGGAAAACCAACAAGCAAACTAGTCAAACAAGGGAATAAAGAAATATAAAAAACCTGTGGCAGTAGGTGTTGAAATATCAAGTGCTCATAAGTGATCGAAATTTGTAGGAAAACAACCATTGCTTGGAGAAATAATATTGTAAGTGGTTAGGTAAAGTGCAGTTGCAATCACATAGCTAAGTAAGACATCATGCCATCATAGTTTTCATCTTCACCAAAGAATGATATGCTACCTCCTTAGACTTTCCCTAATGACTTTGATGAAATAACAACCAGGTTTACTCCCATTTAAGATGACTTTAAGACAGAGTTTCCCAAAATTTCAATTTTGATAAAAGGGATTCTAGGAATTCAATCTTTTCAAGCAACCACCCAACAATAAGGACAATATCCTTCATATTGAACACCAGAAAAAACAAAAAGAAGGCAACCTACAACGTTAAAATGAAAAAGACCAAAACCCATGGAAAAATCAAAGAGGGGATTATACTCCAAAATCAGAACCAAATAAACAAAAGACTCAATAATTGAAACCAAGTAGGAAAAAAAGGCTCAAGACTGAAACCAAGGGAAAATATACAAGCACGAAAAGGTAACAACAAATACAGACAAGAAGGAGAATCAATAACATTGAATAGATACAAACAGAAAAAGAACAAATCGTGACTTATGTACAAGATGATGAGGCCTCTCAGGAGTAAAATAACTTGAGGTGACAACCATTCATGGGGAATTGAAGTAGTTCTCCATCCAAGGCTTTTAATCTGAAATCATTTGTCCCTAAGACCTCGTAGATTGTGTAAGGACCCAACCATAAAGAATCAAACTTGTGATGTTTGGATGGGGCCTCATGTGATTTATCCCATAATAAGACATCATCTCCTACTTTGTAATTTACCATTGAGGCTCTTTTATCGAAGGAACGTTTAACAATGTCTTGCTTCTTTTGGAGGTGTTGGAATGAGTCCTTTCTTACCTCTTCTAGTTTGACGAGTGTGTCTAAACAATGTTGTAATGGTTGGAAATCATCTTTTGCCTCAGCAATAGCCAACCTCAAGGCTGGAATTTGTAAGTGAACAGGTAGGACAACAGGAGCTCCATACACTAGAATGTAAGGACTTTGACCCATTGTTGTCTTAGGAGTTATACGATCATCCCATAAAGCAAAGTTTAACTTTGTGTGCCAATCATGCTTATTATCTTTGACTGTCCTCTTAAGGATCGGAATCAGATTTTTATTCGTTGACTTGGCCAAACCATTACCTTGGGGGTAATAGGTGGAAGATCGAAAATTTTGGATGCCATATGTAACACCAAGTTGTAGCATGACATCAGACATAAAAGTTGATCCATTATCAGTTAATATCTTAGCAGGGGTTCCAAAACAAGATAAAATGTTACGTTCAACAAATTCTACCACCTATTGACTCGTAGCATTCCTAAGAACGATTGCTTTAGCCCACTTTGTAAAGTAGTATGTGGTTGTTAAGATGAATACATGACCAGCACTAGAAGGTGTTGAAACTGGCCCAATAAAGTCCTTGCCCCATCTTACAAAAGGGACTTGGACTTCAATAGGCATAAGGGGCAAGGAAACTAACTTTTTCTTCCCAGTGAAGTGTTGGCAAGCTTCGCATTTCCAAACAAGTAAATGGGCATCTTTGCGGAGTGAAGGCCAAATGTAACCTACATGTAAAACTTTTGTTGCAATGGTTTTGGCTGAAAAGTGACCTCCACAAACCCCGAAATGGAATTGTTCAAGTGCCATTTGGGCTTGATCATGAGTTAAGCATTGTGACAAAATCCCATCAAGGTTTCTTCGATAAAGGATTTGGCCTTGTAAAACATACCAGACAACTTGTAAATGAAGTGTTTGTTTGGATTTAGTATCCATGTCCGGTGGGCACACACCATTGATCAGGAAATATACGATAGGTATGTACCATGGTTGTGAGGCTAACTCAATTTTGTTAACCAGTTCCTCAAAATAAATCAAGTCATCTAATTGAGGTGGTTCAACTATGACCGAGGGATGGGATTGGGTTAGCAATACAACCAGCCCTGTCCCCCTTATGGTCTTCATTGGTTTAATTTCCAAGTCATACTCTTGCATGCGCATGATCCATTTGGACCACTTACTATGCAATTTAGTTTGATTCAAAGTAGTGACTAAGAGAGAGGTAGGCACAAAAACCTGAACTTTATGGCCTTGGATGTAATGTCAAAATTGTTCCAAGGATTTATACAAATAATAACCATGTTTCTCCAGTGTAGAATAGTTTAGTTGGTGTGGTTTCAAATTTTG
>ML815604.1:0-15190 GCA_009831015.1 Picea engelmannii
AAGAATAAGATCCTTCACACACTCTTTAGCCTATTCTCTCACCAATTATCTGCTTGATCTTGCTCAACTGTGCTTAACCTTTTCCATGAGAAGCCCATGATTATATAGGAGAAGATGAAGTGGTTAAAAGGATGAGGATGATCCCACCAAATTAGAGAAACTAGTAGGATCGCAACCATATGGTTGCCACCTCAAATTCTAGAAGATTCCCCTTCTATAAACTTCGTGAAACCTCTTTCCTCTTTTATCTTTGGAACATCGCCGCACCCTGTCTATATAGCAGCCTACGGAAATCCCACGGGCCAACTATAGGGAAGCCTGCGGAAATGATGAATTTCCGCACTGTGTAGTATGGGCAGCCTTCAGACCCTTTCTAAAAAGAATCTTTGCAAAGGAGGAAAGAAGTTTCTCTTCTCATGCAAAAGTCATGTTGGGACCTTGAACACATGTCTATGATATTATCATTAGAATGACCAAAACAATGTGTAACAACAGCTTAGTACCAATATTGCCACCATCAATCAAAACATGCACTCCTCCATCATTGCATCAATCACCAAACTCAAAGAAGACCTCAAACAAGACATGACTATCCAACTTGAATCTGTCATTTCGATGATCTACATGAACCTGCACATCCTTGCAGATCCCCCTTTATCTAAACCACCTTTGCATAACAAAGATGAAACTTCCTCTCATTCCCATAATTTTCATCCCCATCACTTTTAGCGTGACCTACGCCTTCCGTGGGTGGATGTGACCAAATTTGATGGCTCAGATCCCACTGGTTGGGTAACTCAAATGGAACATTATTTCTCTTTGTATGGCATTACAAATGATTTGGCCAAAATCCGATATGGTGTTCTCCATCTAGATCAAGAACGTTGGCAATGGTGGTAATGGAGAAAAACCTCCCGTCAAGGGTATATTGCTTGGACACACTTTGTGGAAGAGCTTTATGAAAGCTTAGACACTGACACCAACCATTTAGGCCATTTGAAAAAGTTGAAACAATTTGGAGAAGTGGAAGACTTTATAGTTTCTTTTGAGTGACTGGATTTTCGTACAGAGGGAATGTCTGATACTTTTTTCTGAGAATGTTTTATCAGTGGCCTTAAGGATGAGATTTGTTCCCATGTCCTCATGGCTTAGCCTTAGAGTTGGGTGGAGGCTACTAAAAGAGATAAGGAATCACAATAGGTTGTCTCTTCTCAAGACCGAAAACCCCCTTTATTCCTCGCACTAAACCAGAAAATACCACTACTCCTTCTACTCCACTAAATATCAAAAAATTGTCCAAGGCTGAAATGGTTGAATGTCTACTCAAAGGCCTTTGTTATAATTGTGATGAAAAAAAAGTTATGGGCCACAAGTTTAAGGAACAAAAGATTTTTATGGCCATCTCCGAGGATATTTCGGAAAAGGATGTTGAAACTCCCCTTGTGTCTGAGTCACCTAAACCCACTGACATAAGCCCTCCCACAGACCCTCACGAAGTAGAACCGGTCATTTCCCTAAATGCTCTCACTAGCTTCGCTGCCCCCCAAACCCTCAAGATAATTGGTTACATCAAACATAGGAAGTTCATCATTCTTGTTGATAGTGGAAGCACCCATAATTTTATTCATCACCACATTGCCCAAGAAACCCATTGTTATATCCATGCAGTCAATAATTTTCAAATCATAATTGCCAATGATGACTCCATGAAATGTGGAGGGTGTTGTGGAAATGTGCATCTCCAAATTGGTGACTACCACTTGAAATCTCATATGTTTTCTATCAACATGGGCGGTTGTGATATTGTTTTGGGTGCAGACTAGCTAAGGACTTTGGGTCCCATTCTCATGGATTTTAAGGAATTAACCATACAATTCGACTAGGAGGGACAACAATATAAGTTCCAAGTCATCAACATAGGTTCACTTGAAATCATTAGTTCCCATCGCATGGAAAATATGCTCAAAAAAGGCCATTGTGGTGTTATTGCCCAACTCCATGCCATACAAGAAACTGAGACACCCTCTATGCCACAAGACCTCCAATCCATCCTCTCTAAACATCAACTAGTCTTTTCCAATCCCCAGGGACTCTCTCCTTCCCATGTTGTTCAAGATCATTCCATTCCCCTTGTACCAGGAAGCCTTCCTCCCAATATTCGTCCCTATCGCCACCCCTTTTCCCAAAAAAATGAAATTGAGAAAATGGATCAAGAACTACTTAACGCAGGTGTTATCTGCCCTAGTATGAGCCCCTACTCTTATCCTGTGGTCATGGTACTGAAGAAAGAAGGTTCTTGGTGCATGTGTCTTGAATTCCATGCCCTCAACAAACTCACCATTAAAGACAAATTTCCCATTCCTGTCATTGATGACCTCTTGGATGAACTGAGTGGCATCGATTTCTTTACTAAACTTGATCTTCATTCTGGCTACCACCAAATTCGTATGAAAGAGGCAGACATTCCTAAGACTTCCTTTAGAACTCATGAGGGGCACTATGATTTTTTGATCATGCCCTTTGGCTTGTGTAATTCCCCCTCCACCTTCCAAAGCCTCATGAACCATGTCTTCCGTCCTTTTTTCTGTCATTTTGTCTTAGTTTTCTCTGATGATATCCTCATCTATAGAAAAACTTGGACAAACAATCTTGCTCATGTGGATCGATTTCTCCATCTACTCTCTCAGCACCAACGTTTCCTAAAACAATCTAAATGTGATTTTGTTGCCTCAGAAGTAGAGTGCTTGGGCCATCTTGTTGGAAAGGACGGTGTCAGGGTGGATCCTAAGAAGATTGAATATATGCAATACTAGCCTCACCCAAAGAATCTCAAAATATTGCATGGATTTCTTGGCTTAACAGTTTATTATCGTGTGTTTGTTAATAATTATGGAAATATTGTGGCACCTCTCACTGCACTCCTTAAAATTAACTCTTTCACTTGGACTCCAACAGCTTCTCGAGACTTTCAAACCTTGAACATGGCCATGTGCACCACTCCAGTTCTAGCCCTTCCCGATTTCACAAAGACCTTTGTCCTGGAATGTGATGCTTCCAAGAAAGGAATTGGCGTTTTCCTTATGCAAGAGGGTCGACCTTTGGCCTTTACCAACAAACAACTATCTAAACGAAATTTGGGAAAATCAATCTATGAAAATGAAATGTTGTCTATTCTGCATGTCGTTGATCTGTGGCACCCTTATATATTGGGGAAATGATTCCAAATTAATAAAGATCATCAAAGCCTCAAGTATTTTCTAGAACAACGCATTTCCTCCCTAGAGAAACAAAAATGGGTTACTAATCTCTTTGGATATGATTATGAGATCATTTACAAGAAAGGCAAAAGCAATGTGGTTGTGGATGCACTTTCTTGAAAATATGAAGATGAAGGATCCCTTTCTTCTCTCTCCTTCATTGTACTATATTGGATCCAAGATGTTCGCCAAGAATGGCTACACAATCCCAAAAGTTCACATCTGATACAACAATTGCAGTCCAATTCTCCAGTCCCCCCAGGGTACTCTTGGCTCCATGATGAGCTTCGATGAAAAGTATTTTTTTTATTTAAGTAACCATTCAAAAATTAAATCCATGGTACTTTTTGAGCTTCATGCTACACCCACAACTAGGAACTCTAGGTTTACCAAAACCTACGAAAGGGTCAAACATTCTTTTTTCTAGGATGGTATGAAATAAGACGTTTGTAATTTTGTAGCTAAATGTGATGTGTGTCAATGCAACAAGGGAGAAATAGTCAAACCTCCTGGCACACTACAACCTCTTATGATTCCCCATACTATTTGGAGGGATATATCTATGGATTTTATTAAAGACTTACCTAAATCGGGAAATAAATCAGTCATCATGGTGGTAGTCGATTGCCTTTCCAATTATGCTCATTTCTTGGCTCTTCAACACCCATTTACAACATCTAATGTGGCTCAAATTTTCATGGATCAGGTCTTCAAGCTTCATGGTATGTTGCATTCATGTGTTTTTTATCGTGACCCAACTTTCAGCAGCAATTTTTGGCAATAATTGTTCAAGCTTCAAGGCACCCAACTACATCTCAGCACAACCTATCATCCCTAGACTAATGGTCAAACTGAAGTTGTCAACAAGTGTTTGGAAACATATTTGAGGTGTTTTTCATCAGAAAAGAAAAATCAGTGGGCTCAATGGTTACCCCTAGCTGAATGGTGGTACAACACTTCATACCATATAGCTACCTGCATGACTCCTTTTGAAGCAGAATATGGACAAAAGCCACCTTCATTTATCTCATATTTACTACGTGTCTCTAAGGTCCAGGAGGTTGACCAAACGCTTACAGTTCGAGAGGCTATTCTTCATATCCTCAAAGAGAATTTGGTCATGGCCCAAAAATGCGTGAAGCAGCAAGAATATCAAGGTCTCTCTGAACATCAATTTATAGAAGGGGATTAGGTGTTTCTTCGACTGCAGCCTTACAAGAAAAAATCCCTCAAGGTCGACCATTGTCAGAAGTTGGCACCCAAATTTTGTGGTCCTTATACCGTTCTCAAGTGTGTGGGATAGGTGGACTATCACTTATCTTTTCCCAATAATTATAATCTACATCATGTTTTTCATGTTTCATGCTTAAGGAAGGTGATTGGAACTAAGTGCCAAACTCAAACCAACATTCCTGAGTTGGATGAAGAAGGATCAATTTGTCTATAGCCACAAGCAGTTTTGGACTAGCGTGAGCATCACCTACATCATCAAAACATCAAGGAAGTGTTAGTCCAGTGGAAACATACAACTCAAATAGATGCCACTTGGGAACCAGGTACCATTCTGCAACAATTTCCACATCTCAAGCCTTGAAGACAAGGCTATTTTTAAGGGGGAGGATATGTTAAGGACCTAACCCCTCACATATGTAGAACAATATATTCATATGTAATAAAAGTAAATATTAACAAGTCCCTACAATAAGGTAGAATAAGTCGAATGTAAGAATACCTAATAGAAGCTTCCACTTCTAGAAGGATCTTCCTCTAGATGGTTCTTTTGATAGACATATTTAGTATAAATAGGAGTCGAGGGTATGAGAACCCTAGCTTGGATATTATCATAATAAATCTTTTCTCGACTGGAGGTTTCCCTCTCAAAGAGGCTCGTGAACATTGCTCTCAGGATAAAAGTTCTCTTTCTGGTGTTATTTTGATATCATTTCAATGTTATTGTGGTGTTTCTCTAGTTATATTGTTGTTTATCTGCCATTTCTAGCATATTATTTATGTTTTGCATAATTTTTATATCTGAAATATTACACCTATATAGATCTCCTCAGAGAGATATCCATGAAGAAATGCATTCTTCACATCTATCTGATGGAATTCCCATCCCTTGGTTGTCGCAATGGCAAGTGCCAAGCGTATGGAATCCATCTTCGCTACTAGAGAGAAGGTCTTGTCATAGTCAATGTCTGGCACCTGTTGAAAGGATTTGGTGACTAGATTGGATTTTTATATGCTAACCTATCCATCTGTTGTTCTCTTGGTACTGTAGACCCATCTGCACCTGACAAGTTTCCTTCTTGAAGGAAGGGGAACCAAATCCCAAGTCTCATTCTCGAGGAGGGAGTTGTACTCCTCCTCCACGGAATATTCCCAAAATGGATTCCCAATAGCCTCGCCAAAGAACTATGGATATAAAGAATGAACCAAGAAAATATGCCTGGGTGGTATCAGCTCAGTGGCGGTGAGTGAAAGAGGAGGCTCCTCGAAATCAGATCAAATCCTTCTGGTATCAGCTGGATCCCCAACAATATCTCCTGCATCCTGAAGAGTAGTCTTGGCCCACTTGGGCCTCAACTCTAGCTCTGCATCTACATCTATGTGCACTAACTCTGCATTTGATTGTACTGACTTGGTATTTGAATCATTTGAATCCTCTAAATGAGAACTCTCATCTAATGAAGAGTCAGCATGTGCATGTTCATCATATCTAACAGGTGGAAGAACAAAAGTTTCTGCATGCGACTCCTTAGGTGCATGCGATGTAATTTCCTTGAATTGGACATTGTGCTCAGTGATGAGTCAGTCATTAGAGGGATTAATGAGTATATATCCCTTCACACCATCTAGGTATATAACAAATATACACTATGTACTCTATGGATCAAGTTCCTTCCTCTTCTCAAAGGGAATCTCGACCCATGCACGTGAACCAAATATACGTAAGTGGGTCACTTCCGGTTTGAGGCCAATCCAAGCCTCGAAGTGGGTATTATCCTTGACATATCTATGGGGAGATTGTTTTTGTATTTATTTCTCACAATTAATTTATTCAACCCATAATATTTGTGGAAGTGACTTTGCATGCAACATGCAAGATGCCATATTTTTCATGGATCTATTCTCCTACTCAACAACTCCATTTTTTTGCAAAGTATAGGGAAGTGTGTGTTGCAATTGAATTCAGGCCTCAATACAAATATTATGTACCTCATGGTTGAAATGATCCCCCCCATTATCTGTTCGAAGGAATTTGATCTTCCTTCTTGATTGTGTCTCAATAAGGGCTTTGAAATCTTTGTGATGTTGAAAGACTTTAGATTTGTTCCTAAGAAATAAATTCCAAATGTAGCATGAGAAATCATCAATAAAGTGAGCACGTACCTTGTTTTACTGATTGATGAATGCAAAAAAGGGCCCATAAGATCACTATGGATCAGATCCAAAGGAGAGGAGGCCTTATGAGTCTTTCCTTTGCCAAATTTTTCTTGAGGGTGTTTTCCAAGGACACATCCCTCACAAATTCCTTTGGAGAAGTGGATGTTAGGTAGAAATTCAACCATTCCTTACTTGCTAAGTTGTTGCATGTATCTCAAATTTAAATTCCCAAACCTTTTGTTCCATATCCTACTACTTTCATCAACATGCGTAAGCAATAATGCAAAATATGGTTCAATAAATTCAGAAAATGTGTAGAGTCTGGATTGGTGATTCACCTCACCAGTAGCAAGTTCGGAATTGGTTTACATGTCATAGATATCCACTACATCAGGTGTGAATATTACTCTCTTTCCGGTGCTGTAATTTGTCATCTGATACACAGAGAAAAGATTGACGGATATTTTGGGAATGCGTAGCACATTCTCAAAGCTCTCGTTTACGAGTTAAACTCTCCCTTTGCCAGTGACTTAGACTGAAGAGTCATCCCCCATCAGAACATGAGGACCTTTGCATGTTTCCAATGAAGAGTATACTTCCTTTGTGGATTCCATGTGGTGTGATGCGCCTGACTCTACAATCCAAGCATAAGGAGAGAAGTTAATGGAAATCAAAGCATGGCTAGAATTACCTTTCTTGGGTTTTTGATATTTTGGCTTCTTCTTCTTGGCACACTCAAGGATGCGATATCAAAGGTTGTTTTTATGAAGTATGTGTGCCATTTTATCTATCTTCTTCTTCATGTGTGTGGATTATGGATGGAATCCTCATTGGTACTAAGTGCATTTCTCCCCTTTTCTTCCCTTTCCACCTTTGGATCTAGAGGAATCGTTGAAGGGTTTTGACTACCCTTCCTTCTTTGGATTTGCATGTGCCTTCTCTTTGTCTTTGTTTTTAGATTTCTGATTTTGGTGACTACTACCATCTTGCACAACAAGTACATGCACCTTTTATCCTTTGATTTGTCCCATGTTGATGAGCTTGTTCTGCTCTTGCATCTGAGACTCGATAAAAACCTCAAGAAAGGGCATGGTATAGGTGGATCCATAAGTGAGCCTAACTGAATGAAATGTGGATACAAACAATGAGTATTCCAGACCATGTTTTGAAATAATGGTAAGAACCATTTGTTTCTTCTCTTTAGATTTATCAACCCTGCAAGCCTTGAGTTGCGACAATAAATCCTTATATTTGGTAAAAAAACTTGGAGAGTGTTGAAGGTTTTTGGATCCAAAGTGAGAAATTCCACCTTGAGTATATGTCTCCTCATCTCTTCTTTTTTTCCAAAAATTCCTTCCATGGTGGTCCAAACTTCATTGGGGGTTTTACAGGAGGTTATGTGAAAGAGGAGCTCAAGAGAAATGAGATTGCAAATAGTTCCATACGCTTCATCAATATGATTCAGATGCTTTGATTTTTATATGGATGATGTAAGTTTGGTCTTCGTGCCCATGGTTAAACTATATAATCCTCTGCTTCAAAGATGCAATTCTATCTTGTGCTTCCATGCAAAAAAATTGTACAGTGTAAGAATTAATTCTTTTGGAAATTCCATTTTCTCGCCGTCTTCAATCTTTTGTACCTACAAAAAGAGTCCGGTGTGTCTTTTTCCTATCAATTTGTTGGCTCTGATACCATGTAAATGTGGATGAACCTACACAGATAAGATATATCTAGCAAAGGACATACACAGTTTGCAGAAAAACGAGAAAAGACGGAAACGAGAGAGAGAGAGAGAATCAAAGAATTGTATTAACTGAATGAAAGAATGATACAATACAATATATATGCATTGCATAGCTCAAATAATGCACCATAATGCATGATATAATGTTCCATAGTGGTGGTATAGAGTGATCTAGACACACACCGACAGTTATGGGATTTAACTGCCACCTAGTCTAAGTAAACTAGTCCCTCAGTCCTTAGTTAACTAACTTAAAGCATCAATAATTCTCCACTCTAGTTATAATCCCAAGGAAAATGCACATTAGTAGTGTTGAACTCAATGTTTCATGGTGATGGAACCAATGTGGAATCAAGTATCCACTCAACTGATCCAATTGAAGTGTGAACTGAATAGAATATTCCCCTAGAATGTAGGAAAATTAATATTCTCCCTAAAATGTAGGAGACTGGATAATGACTAATAAACATAGGGAAAAGCTTAGGAAAAATAAATCCTAGGTGTGTTTGAATGATCTCCAACAAAAAGGTATGACCAAGAATTCATAATTTCCTTCATGATTTATGAAAGCAATCTTTGAAATATCTGCCTCCTTCATCTAGATCCAATGATAGCCGGAGCAAAGGTCTAATTTGGTGAATACACAGGCACCTTGGAGTTCATCCAATAGATCATCAATGATAGAAATGGGAAACTTATATTTGATGGTAAGTTTATTCAAGGCATGAAAATCAGGGAACATGTGCCAAGTAGCTTCTTTCCTTAAGACCATCACCACTTGTGAAGAATATGGGCTAGTACTGGGGAAAATTACCCTCTCTTCCAGTAATTCATGTACCATATTTTCTATTTCATTTTTCTAAGAAAATGGATATCTATAGGGACGTACATTGGGGGGTTGACATCCTGAAAGGAGAGGCATGCTATGATCATACTTACCCATGGAGGGAGGTAAGGCTATGGTAACCTCAAAGACCTTGGGGTACTTGTCCAAGATGAGTTGTAGGCTAGGAGAAACTACCTAAGAGGCATGTTAATTGACCTGGATGGAATTAAAATGAGAAATCACACCATGGTGGCCTTTCTTCAACATTTTTTCCATCCTGTGAGAGATGATGATTTCAAGAGAGCCCGTTTGGAGACCTCATAGGGTATAGGGGTGGGTGTCTTGGGTGAATCTCATATATAATTTTTGATAATCCATTGTGATTGGCCCCATAGTGCGAAGCCATTCCACTCCTAATACAATATCACAACCACCCATGGAAATAGAGAACATGTGGGTTTTCAGAGTATAATCACCCATTTGGATTTTGAGATTCTCACAGTGTCCCCCACACTTCATAATACCACCATTAGCGATGAGGATTTGAAAATTAGAAATAGGGAGGAGAAAGCAATGTATCTCATTAGCAAGCCTATGATGAATAAAATTATGGGTGCTACCATTATCAATCAACATCACCACTAACCGATGTTTGATGTAGCCCTTGATCTTCAATGTCTGCGAGGCCAAAATACTCAAGAGTGCATGAAGCAATATTACAAGTTCATCTGGTTCCACAGGGGTTACAACTAGAGCTTCGACGTGATCGATTGGTGGAGACTTGTTTGGGTCATGAGCCTCATATGATGGGATGTCTTCATAAGGAGAGGAAGTGGATGCATCAATATGGAAGAAATTTTGTTCTCTACATTTATGCCCTGGTGAATACTTTTCATCACAATAGTAGCAAAGTCCTTGCTTGCGGCATTCCACCATTTATACTGCAGATACCTTTTGGACCTTCATTGTTTGTGTCGAAGCTAGGTGAGCCCCAGGGAAAGGACCGGTGAGAACTGGAGCCTTCATGGGTGGGGGTTGAAGGATGGTCTCTACTTCCATTGCTAATTGACATGCCTACAACCAGGTAGTAGGATCATGCATGTTCACATGAGCCCGGATGGCTTCCTTTAAGACACTGATAAAACATTCATGGTGAAATGAATTAGATAAGCCCTTAGTCCTGATAGCTAATTTTTCAAATGCTATGATGAAATCTGTGAGTGATCCAGTTTGGTGCAACTTGGTGAGTCTACCCCAAAAATGGGATTCCTTATCAAAATGGGAACATACTGCTTTAGTGAACATGTTCCAAGTGGGTATTCCTGGATAACATTTCCTATGCCACTACCACCACTGCCATTGTTCTTGATCCAGGTACAAAAATCCTACATGGAGTTTGGTCTCATCATCCCAAATATTATGGAGGGATAAGTATTGTTCTATTTGAGAGACCCACCTTGTTGGGTTGGATCCATCAAATTTATGCATGTCAACTTTGGGCACCTTCTTCCAAGAGTGTGGAGAACCCAAAGGGGAGTGGTAGGAATGAGTATGCTCATAATGAGAATGTTGAGGGTCCTCTTCATTGAGATATACATGCTTACCTTTTTTGAATGGTTGCATGGCTTCATGGATGGCTACTTGGAATTTTTCATGGAGGGATTCTTTGACTTCTGCTCATATGGTAGCGGGGATGGATTCCATTTGCATTTCTAAGCTGGACAACCTAGTCTCCTAGTCTTCTTGGGCCTGAGATCGGGTGGTTGGCATGGTAGCATATTATGTAGTAGATGAGGTGTCAGGATGGAAATTAGGGCCACAAAAAGTGATATGTACTAGGGTGATCGGGACAAAGAGAGGATTCTAATGGGATAGTTGTCAAATAAGGGTGTCTCAGAAAGGGGTGGGATCGCAGAGAAAAAACAAAGTCTTAAAAGTGAAGGGTACCACTACGATTAGAATGAAGAGAGGAATGAAATGGACTAGGTTACAAATAAGGCTGCTGACGGGCCCCATACTTATTTTTTATACTCCCGCGGAGTTATAATCCACCCTGAATACTTCTGCAGTGACGGAATTCCCAAATTATCAATAATAAAAAATGTCGACAGGGAGTGTTTTTGCAGTGAAAAATAATTGACAGGGGCCAATTTGTAGTGCAATAGATAAGTTGTTTTTGTCCCAAGGGATAGGGTTCGCAGGGTGTCTACAGTGAAGGGTTTTTCATGTGCTATAGATCTCTTATATACTTCGGGGTCCAACAGTACTACTTGACTCAATATCTCGGGGCACCAACTAAGGAGGCTAGATCGTACCCTTAGCCGTACTACCTGACTACCCAGGTACTAGAGAGTCTCTTCCCGAGTGTTTTTCTCGGTGATACTATAGTAGTCAGGAGACCAATCCATTTATCTACGAAGCGCTTCAAGATGTCTACGCCGATTTGTATACAAGTGGTGTCTGATGCACTACCACTCGAAGGGGCACTAATAGGGGTTACAAGGGTGGCCAACATATGTGTACTTAAGAACCACTTGTATTTCCTGTGTGTATTACTCCCCAACTGCGGGTTATTCACGTAACAACAAATCTTTGTAGCTTAAAGATGTCATAATATGTCTCTACCCTAAAAAAAACTACCCCACAAGCCTTTCCCAGGAAAGAGCTCCAATACCACTTGCAATATTCTAGATGTAATAGAATATGTAGAACACGAATATTTAGCAAGCAATGACATAACAACAATGATATATCATGAACAATACCATAATAGTACCAGAATGACACTAGAAAGAGCACCTTTATTAATGATAACAATGTTCACTTGCCTCTTCGAGGGGGAAACCTTCAGCAGAGCAGAGCTCTATTACAATAATCTCCAAGAAAAAAATATCCAATGCCTCCTACTCTTATTTATACTAATTTTATCTTTTAAGGAAACTTCTAGAGGAAGATCTTTCTAGAAGCGGAAGCTTCTATTAGGTCTTCTTACATTGACTTAATATCCTTTATTTAGGCCTTATTAACTAATTTCATCCTTTATCACATAGAAAACACATCCTACTAACTAATGACCCATGGAGAGGGGTTAGGATCGGATCCTAACAGAAGGAACAAACACCAAAACGTCTCATCTCCAACTTGTATAGTAACCCCTCAAATGGATTGATATTGAAATCTAGTAGAAGTCTTGAATCACCATAACAAATCTTTGATGCACCAAGAAGATAACCAAGAAATAGAAAGCTCCAAGAATTGACACCAAAACCTCGAAAAGGAAGATCTTTTATTAATTGTAGTCACAAATGATATCCAACAATTCACAACAATTTGGAATGAGAGGAGAGCCACGAGAACTGTGAGAATATCTCTCAAAATGTGAAATTGAGTGAGCATATGTAAAATCATCTCTGATAGTAGATGGTCAAAGTGTGATGATTACATAAGACTAGGATCCATGCATAGGCATCAAATAAGTGTGCTATACATAGGTGTGAAAACATTTACAAATTGCAACATTTTTACATCGTATTCAAATGGGTAAGAGAGACTAGTAGCTCCCTTAGATAATGTGTCCTAGTAGATCCACCTCAAGATGGTTACATACCAAACCTGATCATAAATAACTGACACGATGAAGAGTTACCAACATCAAGGGGTAGTCAAGCATAGCCATAAAAAAAGGCTATCTTGAAATGGGGACTAAAAGGACAAGTCATAACCGACCACATGTGGTCTAGAGATACTACACATGCCTCCTACCAATACATAAAACATATAAGCATGGTCCAATACAATACATGAGTGCAAACACAACCACACTTTTGGCTTATCATGATACAATAAGGCACATAATTTGCTCATATGATGGTCCACATCTGGTGAAAAAATATAGGGTACATTGAAGGTGGATCTGAGGTGCAACATGAGACATTGTCTTTCCATGGTTCTTATTACTTGTTGAGTATCTAAGGATTCAAAGGAGCAAAGGATGAGGTGTTCACATAGTGTTTGGACTATATGAATTTCTTATAAGCTTAAAGTGTTTCCTTAGCTTGTCATTTATTATGGGATTTCATCCAATCCCATGCTAGCTAAGATTGGTTTATTGGATGGATTTTTTCCTATTTGTTAGTACTTAGAGTCTATTAGACATATCTTCTGGGATTGTTAGTTTGCCACACATTATTGGAGTTGGTTTGAGAATCCTCACTTGGTGCTTCTTTAGGGTAGGGTTCATTGGCGAGAAACACTATTTGGGGGTGTCCATGCTCTTATTCGTGGTTCTTTTTCTAGACTTGGCATTGTTGGAGGATAACAATGCAATTTTTTTTGGAAACTAAAATGTAAATTTGTTTTTGAAAATGAGTTTAGCTCTTTGTGTATGGAAGTATGAGGTTCATCATCAATAATTGACAAAATGAGCTTTGCTTATCAAAAGTACTTAATAGTTAGATCGTACTAAATACTCTAATCTTTTTTTTTCTATTTTAATAGCTTTTTGATAAATAATATAAAATTCATTATATGTATCCTTTTACTTTTTTATTTTTCGATTATAAATATTTTATATATATTTAAAACTAAAAATAATAATAATAGATATGTAATAATTTTTCATTTAGGAATGTGTTTGGTAGGTCTATATTAGTAATGCGAAATAGACCCATGTAGGTCCATTATCTTCATAGATGTTATCATTAAATAAAATAAATTACATATATGCCACTAAACGAGTTTCCATGCCTTACACGCTTTTAGTGATTATGTACCATGAGCCTTTTAGACTTTGGAGTCTAAATTAACTCATTTATGATGGGGTTGTACGAGTCCTGCAGTGCAATCAGGGGATTAGATTGGTGGGACTAGTAGAAATCTAGGTGATTAGATTGGTGGGACTAGTATTAGATTGGTGGGACTAGTAGAAATCTAGGTGATTAGATTGGTGGGACTAGTATTAGATTGGTGGGACTAGTAGAATGAGTAGATAATATATAACTATGCCCTATAAATACTAAAACGGTTCTTGAATCCATCATATTCAAATCTTATAAAATGATGTGTATAAGATGTTAACATCTAATTATGGGGATGCACAAGGTCAACATAGGGTTAGGATTGGATTCTCAAGGTATATGTGACCTCTATAATATGTTAACATCTAATTATGGGATGCACAAGGTCAACATGGGCTTGGGATCAGTTTCATAAGGTATGTGGCCTAACTTTAGAGGTTAATATAATAACATGTACTTCATTGGAGGATAAACAAATCGAGATAATGTACATCATGATTTTTTACATAATGGAATTTATAAAAGAAAATCAAAAGTCAAATGGAATCATTGTTAATCTTATGGGATTAGCAAAAAAAGTAGTAATAAAGTCTAAAGGATATTGTTTTTTTACTACCCACGAGAAATGGAATTCATAAAAAAATATCAGAAGAACAAAGTCAAATGGAATCATTGTTAGTCATATTGGTTTCATCATGTTTTTATTTTATGCGGTTTAAATATCTTATTATATTTTAATATAAATTTAGTATTATCATTATTTTTTTAATTTTTGTTTTTTATTAATAAAATAACTTTTGTTAAAATTATAATTGGGTTTCATCATGTTTTTATTTTATGCGGTTTGAATATCATATTATATTTTAATATAAATTTAGTTTTATTATTATTATTTTGATTTTTGATTTTTATTAATAAAATAACTTTTATTAAAATTATGATTTTAAATTAATAAAATTAATTTTTTTAATATAAAAATAAAAACATTTTTGAATATGTAATGGATTTGTGGATTGATAATATGTGTGATTTTATGAATTCTAAATGATTCTTCACAAACTTTACCATCTTTTTATACATTATGATTTTTTTATCATATAAAATGATTATAATAAACTTATATATATATATATATATATATATATATATATATATATATATATATATATATATATTT